>JBDFRD010032983.1:0-15097 GCA_039654405.1 Bullina lineata | reverse complement strand
CATCTGGGCAGTATATATATATAAAATGCAAAACAGTAAATACATGTAATACACTGTAGCACTAGCAGCCATCCCTATCCCAGACGTCCATTGCACGATGCTTGATAATGATAATGAAGACAGTAGAGTGAAGATGTCTCAAAGTCTAACCAATCATATTTCTAAATAGCATGAGCTAGTGACGATTGACGGGGAAGAGGACAGCAGAAGGTACAGTACTACTCCGACAGTTCGGCTTGGACAGTCCATTCTGTGAACACAGAAGAAAATACATTTGTAAAATTATATTTCATGGGAAGACAGTAAAAAAATCCAATATAGACTGAATTTTTCAAAATAATACAATGTACATAAAACCTGTCTAGCAAACTACAACGTAAATGTATTACATTAATTACAATTACTGAAGGAGTATCATCAAGAAGCAAGTTATCTACTCTTATTACTCCAATAGCACTCGCATACTGAGTATTGTGGTTATATTATTATTGACTGGCCAAGTTATGATACATAATACATTTGTGTACTGTTCTATCCAGCTCTATTGGCCTCACAATCATAGGCTTTGAAAGAACTTTACTTTTTACTGTCCTATCCATATTTTTTTTAAACTTTGTTTTCAAGATGATGACCAACGCCTCCACAAGGTATTGAGCACTTTGAAAGAGAGACAGGAAAATAGGTCTTTTTTTTTTAAAGAAAATATATAAATACTAACTAATACTAATACACTACCTCAATGAATTAGCTTGGTGAGTATAAAAATTGCAAGAATTTAAAGACTGATGCATGTACTGTACAATTCTGAGCTCAGGGGCTACTGGCCTATTTGATACCCTACTAGATACTACACAATCATCCCAAGCAAAATTCACAGCTTGGATGAGACATTTTGTAAGCCTCACAAAGATTGTGAAGCAATGAAGTGTCTGGCATCCACTTTTCTTTTGAATTTTTGGACACAGGAAAACTTCCTAGAAACTCTGTGAATTCAGTTGCATCTAGTTCCATTGCACCACAGACAAAAATGATTTAATTGTTATTTATCCACTATTAAGTTTTAACAACAGTGTACTGTAATCTCATAAGAACATTTACTGTGAATTGAAATTTCACTGGAACACTATTAATTGTTGATTAGTTGAAGCATGCTGTCATTTTCAATCACTTTGGATACACATGTTAAAAAGCTAAGCTGTGCTTGTCAACATTTGAAATCCAGTACACTTTGCACTCCTTGGTAACCAACAGTTAAATATGTGAGAGACTCACGAAAATATCTGCGAGGCCATAGTAATTTATTAAATTCCGGACCCCTCACAAACATTTGCGCTTAGATTTTCATTCCAATATTTTTCAAAAGATTTTTCTATGAAAATCAGACTCATTATCTAACGAAACAAAGCATTTTTTTTTTCGTTTCATACTTATGATCGGTCAATACCAATGTACAACCAAAAAGAGAGCTATGGACTAACATTTTCAGTAAGTCACTTGGAAGGGGAAATGAAATTGAGAAAAGATGTACTGAAAAATGTGGTTATTTTAAATTTTCGCAACAATAAAAGGTTACAATTAAGGTTTGAACTCCGTTTTTGAAACAAAGAACAACAGGAAGTAATATTATCTTTTATTTATGACAAAGAAGTCGGTAATCTACTTTATACTATTTCATCAATCTTAGAGAGTTAAAGATCATCAAAGATTAAACGTATGCTCAAATCTATCCTTTGCCAAGTTGATGATTTTGTGGGAGGAAACCAGACCCCTGCCCGACATTTTCAAAACAATAAAGCACAACCTTCACCCTTGTCCCATTGGTCTATATGAAAAAGGATGAGTGAAGTAAATGTTGATAAAATAAGTATGAGAAATAAAGAAAATGAGGTGAATGAAGATAAAAGCATGCCAGATGAAGCATGCTCACCTGAGAACAAGCTTATCTAGGAGGCACGTCAGGTGAAGATGTTTTTGATTCAGTCATTAAGTTCTATGATTAAGAAACAAAACAAAAAAGTTAGCAATGGCACTACAATCATAAAGGCAAGTTACTGAATTTTTTTCTCCTTTTTAAAACATTTACCTTTTCGTACAACAAATAATAAACACCTATTTAAAGTGTCACAATCCCAACTATTAAATCAAAACCTCTTTTAAATAAACTTGCAGGACAAGGTCACAAATAAGTGGGGAAAAAACGGGCACATCATGCATCATTAACCATGCTTGTTTATGGATTCTCTCGTTAAATAAGAATGACATGGATGGAAAACACTACTACTAGAGAGGGATGGCGAGGAGTCGTTGATGGCCTATGCACCAAGTTGTGCGATGGGTCTAAGTAAGTAAGTACTACTACTATTAGAACTAACCAAGCACTGAAGCATGTTAGAGCCTATTTACTACCTGAACCCATAGCAAACCCTTGTTTTCATGCAGTGCTAAGTCAATTAATTATTGAGTAGCAGGTAACTTTAATACTCATCTTTATTTGCATCTTCAAACAAGAATGTGAAGAATGTAACTTCAAAAAAGAAATCAATATTGAAATTCCTATCCTTCCTTCATTGAAAATGGAGTAAAATTCATTCTGATCAAGCAAATCTCACCAAACCTTGAATAAATTCCCTGCTTTAATAACATCAGTCTCAAAGAAAATCTATAATCTCAGCCCCCTAAATGTCAAGTCTGTAGCCAGTATCAAATTAATCCACCACAAACCACCCAAACCCATAATCTCAAATAAAATGGTTTAAACGATCACGCAACCATTATCCATTACAGTTTGCACACCCTGAACATTGATTCAGTCAGTGCTAGCTTACTGAACGCATGCCATAATTACCACAGTGACATTTTTACTTTAGAAAAAAAAAAAAAAGAACGAGAAAGAAAAAGGAACTTCTAGAACAATGCAAAATAAAATTGACTCAACAAAAACAAGTTGTTCAGAAGAAATGAAATAAGCGTACAGCAAACTCATGGTACGATCCAGTGGAGGCCAGGGTTGAGGAGGCATGGTCATCGCTGCTTACCGTCGTGTGGGAAAAGGTCTCACGTGATCGCCGCTTGCTCGTGTTTATCTTACGGTCCGTTGCAGCTTTTTTCATCAGTCTGATTGAACGGCGTTTCCTACTTGACCCTGCCAATGGAGTCTTCAGAGACAGAAGAAAAAGGTCTGTCTTACTCATTCACACAAGTGACAAGTTTTCAATATACTTTTATGTACAAAGGAAACAGTTTTGTGAAAAATGTTACTCTCAAGTTTTTTTTTCCATATTATTCAAGTTCAAAATGCTGAAAAACTTGGATTTATGAATTATCACTGAAAGAGTATCACTTATAACCATGATGATAAACAGAATTCTGGTACAGACTCAACTATGAAATTACAATTTCATTAGCAACTGAAAATTTGCTTATGGTTCATCCAAGTACTTTTTTTTAATGACAAGATAGACAATTTAAGATACTGGAAAATATTAAAATAGTGTGCCAAATAAAAATCTAAATAATACTCGTAATCGTAAATATCAAAGCAATAGACAGCACTCAAAATTTATCTTTTAAATTACTCTGAAATGTAAAATTGTGTAGATCATCTTGTATAAAAGGTGTTCATGAATTAATGCATATTATGATATTAAAAAAGAAAAATTAGTGCGTCTTTTTCCACTTTAGCTTCATTTTTGACTTTTTCCACTTTAGCTTCATCTTTGACTTTTAGTTTTAAAGAAAATATCATTTCTAAACCAACAACTTTCTACAGGAAAATGTGAGAATCAACCACAATTGCATTCACAAAATATACCAGAAGAAAGTGCTTGTTACACTAACCCAACCAGCAAATTAATATTTCTATTAACTGTTGAAAATTGTCCATGCATTAGTTCCTTTCAAGTTCATACAGCTTAGAAAAAGTATTAATCAAAACAAAGGTGAAATACTGAAACAACAACAAAATAATTTCATGCAAACAGTAATAATAAATTCTCATGAAGAGGTTAGTCATCTAGTTTAAACTGAATTAATTTATTTTGACATACATTTTTTCTTTGTCTATTGTACCAAAATCCTAAAATAAAAAAAAACACAACAAAACCCATAATCTACATGCACTGCTTCCTTGATAGCTAACTTAACTTAACGAACATATTACAGCTTCAAAGGATAGGTGACAGATTCAGCCATGTTACCTTTGGTGTATAAAGAGGTTGCCTGGAAAAAGGGGAGTGTAACATGGTGCTATGTTGGAAGCGGCTATTGTTGGGTAACTTGCTGGTCGTGTTTGGAGTCTTGGATACTTCGTTCAGCTGCAGCCATTCAACAAATAAAAACCAAGTAATAAGAAAAACACAAATCAAAGAACCTGTATAAGTATAAATCAACAAGTTATGAAGTAAGTATACAAAAAAACATGCTTTTTGTGACAAATTTAAATGGACTAGTGATTGAGTAAATCATGTTTGATGCAATTTTCAAACAAAGTGTATGCTAAAAGTTTCCATGTTTTCTGTGACTGGGACGTGGCCCAAGAAACTTGCATGGTACACGTTTCATGGAATGCATTTTGTGCTACTGTGGTGAGTCCACTGTTTTACACTTCTAGTTTGAGTCTGAAGTGAAAGATGTATTTCTGTGAGTGTCAGTTTCAAGAATCATGAGTAAAAAATAAATATTAGTGATGTGTTTTCATCAGTGTTAAATTATTTAAAATGTTGTAAACACATGAAATAAAGAAACAAGTCTGTTTTTAATGTGTTAGTTCAAAATATTGAAATGTTAATTTTAACTGTTACAAAAGGAACTGTAATTAATATGCAGAATGTTTTAAGTTTACCCTGCCGCACTGTATTTTGATTTTCAATGATACAGATGTTGGCTCCTCATTCTTAAAAAAACAAATCAAATCACAATCACTCTTCCTTTGTTTTTAGTTTTATTTTGTATCACAGTATAACCGTTCTTTTCAATTTCATTTTTAAAATGTAAGAAATTCTTTTTGACTGTTTCAAAACGTAAAAAAAATGTCTGCAGTTGTTAAAGCTTTACTCATCCTTCAGTAATTATTGATGAATTTTTATCAAAAGTAAAAGTACATACCTTTCTTGCTTTCAGGGGAGTGCGCATGGGGGTAGTTACATGAGCAGCCCTTCTTTTACTAGGTGTATTGCATACAGTTTTGCTTCCAAACAACATTTCTTCTTCTGTTTGCTTTGCCCTGGCTTTCAGCTAAAAAGTAGAGAAAAAGTTATATGACAAAAATTGCCTCTTAGGGTACGGAGAGGGCATCAAAATAAAGAGGAATTGCACCGAGGATTTAAGGACAGTTTATATCAATCAGCATTTTCAACTTAAAGAGGGTTTGTTCTTTAATCAGTTCCTGCATTCAGCACCTTCCTAAAGCATTCCAGTATGATGTATGGTCAATGTTTTATAACTGATTTAGTTAAATGGGAAAATACAAAACAGTTGAGATTCACTCATGAATTCTTGGCCATATTTTTCAGATTCCCTCCCACCTGGCATGGCTTTTCACAGTTTCTTGTTTTTACACCATCTTATTTGAAGCTTTGTTATAAGTAAAAAAAAGTCCACAATATTTTGGGAGATCCATGGACGAGGCATATAAATCCAAAAATAGGAATAAAATAATCCATTAGGCTTTTGCTTACAGAGCCCAAGGGTCTGAGTTCAAATCTCATTTATTATAGTAAGTAAAATTTTTCTTTTTGTTCATTATTAACCCTCGATTCCTACTGGGAAGTGCATAGTCAGAATTCCAGCTCTTCCGGAGATCTCTTGTGTGATGATTGCTTATAAATGTACGTGATCCTTTAACACTAAAACTGTATAAAAGCAGTCATAAATCTAAACATATTTATTTCGTGATGATAATGCATTGGAAACAATTTTGTCCATTCAAAAGTCCCAGTCAGGACTCCCTATAACTTAGTTACAGGGGAATGAGAAAGCCAAAAGAAGAACCCCAAAGTACCTCACTACTTGTAGTTTTAATACTTTTTCACCTTTTTCAGCTAAAATTGTTATTTTTCAAATAAGATTATTCAATGTTAACGACCTAAACCAAACATGAAGTACCCACTGATCTATGACCAACAGGCACAATACTGATGCTTATCCCTTACCCTGCTCTGCTTCTGCAGTTCCTTCTGTGTATAAAAGTCATTCCACTGTGTTGAAACATACTGTGGAAATCTATGACCTCTCACGAGCAGAACACTGCCTGTCTCAGATTCCCACTTTTGCACAGCATCGGTTACATCTTCCTCCACCTGAGATGAGAAGAACACACACACATAAAACACTGGTTTTAGCTTGACTCTTTTTCTTGACAATATAAGTGCTGACATGCCAACCCTATATGACAGCTGGAGTAATCACGAGCTAAACTGAGGAAATGGGGACCCAAAAGTGTAATTTTACAGCATACAAGGATAACGCCAGAGAACTAAGAATGCAGCGGCAATGAGATTTAATATCCTTGTTGTAATTTGGCCGCAATTGCCCGTAACCCGTAATTTCTGACGGCGTACCCGTAAAACTGGCACCTGTAAGTGTATATAAAGTAAAAAAAAATAATTAATAAATAAGAACTCTTTTGTCCCTTACTCATACGGCTTACGTAGAAAAATAATCAATTTAACCACAAATGTAAGCTTCTTTAAATAATTTGCTTTCAATTTGAGCCAGAAATTTATTCATAAAAGTTATTCATCATTGCAATATCAAAGTTCAAACCTTAGGTAAGTCCTTCATCAGTTTCTTTCTCGCTTTCTCCTCCTGAAGCAATTTCCCTCCTCGGTCATTAAAAAATCTGTTAGGATCACTAGCTTTCTCCTGCAGAAGAGAGGAATTAATTTAATTTTTTTGTAAATAAAAAAAACAACCTTTACATAATACACAACATAGAAGGAATTTGATATACAAACATATACATTGTACATGAAAAAAAAGTCTTTGTTATTTGCCAACAAAAATTGTACAGAACAAATTCAAAAAATTAGATTTAACAGAATAAAAAAAGGCTGAAAAAAAAATGAAAAAGAAAGAAAAGTTTCCTTTCAGAGAAAAATAAAAGACTTACATCGAAAACAACCATATTTCGGAAGAGCTCCTCTCGTTTGGCAATTTTTTCTAGAACATCTCTGTGCTTGTTATAGTATTGGCGTAGTCTCTCCAGTTCTGCTTCATGGACTTGAAGAAGCTCTTCAGAAAAATCCTCTGCAAGTAAAAAAAACGTGTGAGCACTGAAGTTTATCACTCACTTAACCCTTTGAGTCCTGTGCCCCTAACTTTAAAAAAATCCATTGGGCCTAAGCTGTTAGAGCCGAATGGGGCAGCTATTTGGAGAGATGCAACCCTATAGCTCAGACACAAAGAAAGTTATTATACAGCATGTGAGCCAATCAGGGGTTTAAATGGTACCAGTATTTTTTCAACCACATGCTCAGATACGGTCTATTTAAGTTGTATGATTTTGCTCTTATAGCTAGTTTTAGCATAACAAGAAAATTGCTAACAGTTTTGTTTTGATAATGAGGTGGAGGTGTTCAATATACGCACCGTGTGTGTTTTTTTGTTGAAGAAATATTTAACACTCTCAAAACAGTGAAAATAAGAACTGTAATATGACACTGAATTAACTAAACCACTGAACCTTCTTCTTACTTCATTGCACGACACAAGGAGGAAGTGGCCAAAGGCTTAGGATAGATTAACCAAACACATTTTCACATAAACAGACATGTTCTATAATGAGATGATTTGATAAAATGCAAAGATAAGGAGCAAGACAGATGAAAAATTCTAACCTTCTTTGAATGGCTTGAAACTGTTTATCTGTTCTTGACTGTAATAGCATTTGTCCCACCAGGTTTTCAGCTCAGAACGGATCCCCTCCACAAATTTGCGAATGTTCTGAAACTTGAGCTGCTCACATACTTCAATCTCTGCTTTCAGGGCATTGATAATCTTTTCCCCATGACCATCCTTATCCAGCTCAAAACTCTCTCTGTCCAAATCTGGAGTCTCTAGCCTATTCCACAGCGCCCTCAGCCGGTCCCATAAGTCCTCCACTTGCCGCTGCAATTCTTTGTCTTTGATCTTCAGCTGTTTTTTTTTTTTTGGAAAGATTATATGAGACATAAGTTAATTCTTGCTTTAGTAAGAAAAATATAATGTAAGTCTTTTTAAAATACAAAAACATTATACATGTACATGTATTACAGAGTTAAAGGCAAGGGCTGTCTTTAGACACAAGAACAATGTATGGAAGCTATCACACAGAATAGCATTCACACTAAGTTTAGGCTCCTGTATGGATCGAAATGTTGGTGCATCAGGGAGTATGTATCACCTTAAGAAGCTGTCCCTTTATACAAGTCTTGACAAGATTCTCCACATTATTTTGGCTAAGAAAAATTTCAAACCAAGAATTGCTGTGGCAATGCAAACAAGGGGACATGGCCTCAATAATCTCCACAAGACGCTGGAGACGTATGATCATGTCTGAACAAGGAGAAAGGTTCTGTCAGCAAAAAAGCCTCTTCTGGACCCCGGAGGGAAGATGGAAGAGAGGAAAGCCCAAGACAATATGCAGAAATGAAGGTCATAGACTGGGCGGGGGAGTCTGACAAAGACGGCCTATGACAGAGGTAGAGATCCTTTATTGCTGCCCTAAGTCCACCTGGGCACAAATAGGTTGATGATGAGAAAGTCAAATGAATATTCAATGGGTATAGGAGGTATGAAATTTCTAAGCTTCTCTTTCTACTCAAATCCGTTCCTGTCAGTTCTAAACACATGAACTCCTCATTAAAGATATGTAAAAATAAAATTAAATGAGTAAATAAAAAAAAATACCTCTTCATGTAAACTCTTTAAACGTTCCATATTCTCCAAAGACAACTGGAAGGCATCATCCTCCTCACACACAAGGTCATGGCCAAAAGAGGTGTCAGCATCCATCTCCAAAGTGTTGTAAAGTTCAACAATTTTCTTTTTTATTGAAACAAATTCTGTATATCTCTTGTCCTGTTGAAAAAAAAAACCATTGACAATTTATAATCTTATAATAGAAGAAAAAATTGACTTCAATGCATGCTTGTCTTTTGTTGATTTTCTGCATCAAAAAATACAAATTTTCTTACACTGAATCCCGAGGTGAAATCCATTGCATTATATCATTTATATTTCAAAATCGTTGAGTAAACCAAGTGCAGTGACACCAGTAAATTAAATACATACTTTCTGGGCAAAGCAGTCAACCTTAAGAAAATCGTCATCACACAACATTCTAATTCACTCTTTTCAATGGAATGAAGGTGGTATGTACTGTGTTTCAATAACAAGTTACACATGACGTATTATTCTCAATTTAATAGAGCACACCTAATACTCATTTTCTGCAAATGCATTCTCATATCATCATATGTACGATGTAAGATAATCATCATCAGCCGATACATTAAAAAAAAATAATTACAAGACTGATTGAAACGGTACCTTTTCAGCTTGCAAACTGTTGACATGTTTCTCCAACTCTTTCAGCTGTTCCAGAGAAGGGACAGAGCCACTAGGGATGTAGTAAAGGCTGGCAGCAAGTGCACCACACAGCTGTTGATCCTTGGCATGCAAATTCTTATATTTGCTCAAGCGCTCATTTTTCTCCTTCGTGAGAGCTTCCACTTTGGTGCGAAGGATTCTTTCTCTTTGAACCATAGTTAGTTGACCTGGTATCTATCAAGAATAAATAAAAGAATATTTCAGTAAAAATTCAATCTTTTTAGAAACCGTATTCAGACATGCTAACCCCATTTGAGGCTTGGAGTAATCACAAGCTGAACATGCAGTAACATGAGGACCTAAACGAGTAATTTTACCGCATACAAAAATAACGCCGGAGAATGAAGAACGCAATGACATTTAAAAGCATATATCCTCACTGTAATTATCTTGCAGCTGTCCGTAAACTGTAATTTCTGACGGCTCCCCATATAGCTGGCATGTCTGCGTATTTATCTCATACACGCATTACTCTTCTCTCTTTTCTTATTTTGCACAGTCTTTTTATTACCTGAAGCTGTAAAACGTGCTTGTAATCTGGTGCTGCTTTTAAGTTTTCAAAATATAGATTATCATTAACAGAAATAAAACTCAGAATTACATTACCTTTGCATTTGACAGAGACAGTTCTTCACAAAGTTCGTTCAGTTTCTCTGTAAACTCCTCAATAGTTTTAGCGACTCGGCCTTTCAAGACTTCTTCCTCTTTGACCATGTCACTCATTAGGTTTTTTATGTGCAAAACTGCTGTTTCACCACGGGCTTTCTTCTGTCCCTCATCAATGCCCATTTGGTCCCAGATTTGGAAGAGGGAATGCAAGGAGGATTCCACAGTTTTAACAATTGCAGAGCGAATTTGTTCTCTGCAAGCGTTTGAACTGCAAAAAATTGAAAAGAATAAGTGTTTTTTTTATGCGGTAAAATCATGTACTGCAAAAACACTAAAATTTGAAAAAATAGCCAACAAGGACCTGTTTATATAATCTTTCTTCATGGATGTAATATATTATGTGAGAAAAGGACTAAGGAGGAAAATGCTATTTCTATTGATTCCAAATTGTCAAATAGTATCCATTAGCATCACAATGACAATGATAGTGAATATTATCTCACATGATGAAAATTCACTTTTAAGCACTACCTTTTTGATGTTTCAATCAAGAGCAATTTTCCTTCAAATAGAAAAATATATTTTTATTTTTTAGTTGTTACAATTTTCCTTGCTAGATCTGTTTTTCAGACAATCACATTTAAGTTCCATCTATGATCTTTCCAATTATTTGATTTTAAAAGCTGTCTATAGGGTTTTTAAATACTGTCAAACGTGCCCAAGACGGAAACTGAAGGGAAGGAAAAAAGTTTCCCTCCTGCATAGGTTTCCTTTAGGTTCCGTCGGTTTCTTTGTTTAATTAACACTAGTTCCTGGATGCTTGCAGGTCCAATATCGCTGATGGATTAGGTAGGGATATTATATTGCAGGGGCCATGTATAGGGGAGGGGGTGGGCGGGGGCTGCCATTTTGTCTTAAATTACAACCTGGAGTAAATGCTGATTGGTTCTCCGTCCGCAATATCAGACCTGCAAGCATCCAGAAAACAGATGTTAAATTAACCTAAAGAAGTCAGTGATTGGTGATGCAAATGGGACCACGGACCTGTTTTACTGTCGGTAAAAATCAAAGGCTCATTTTTCCTGGCCACGATGCTCTGGTTTTACATCACATGGTATTGACTCTCAGTCTTAAGTCGTGTGCTTTCGGTACCAAACTGCCCATAGCCAAGCTCAATTACATAATTTTTTGGCTCCGGCGGTCTAGCAATGAGAGGCACAAATGGACTGCGGCCTTTCTCCCACGATTTTCTACCCAGTCTGTAAAATGAAAGACTTCATAATTCGGCACGTGTTTTAAAGGAGCCTGGGGCTAGTAAACTCGTTGGGAGAGCTGGAAATCTACCCAGGTTTCCCATCCAGCATCACAGAGGCTTTCACGCTAAAACTTGTACATATAGAACCCAAAGATTGCCTGTGTGTAGGCCCTACTTGTGTTTGACGAGATGTCATTGAACTCATTGAAATCTGGTTTTCATTACAATGTCGAGCGTGACTATGTGGAAAGATGGAGAGGCCTGCAAATCACACCACTGTGTTTATGCCAGGGGATTAATGACCTAATGGAAACAACCTTTCGTTTATTTTTTGAGCCATTCAACAATAAAGCCTAAGATTTTGCATGACGTGTTGATGGCAGCTATCACAACATTGAAATCCCTTGACTTGACAGTAAAAGTACAATATTGTCATCTGTGACCAAGGCTTTCTGTGTTCAGAAACCTCGGAGTGACATCTGACCAACCTTACTTCCCTCACTTAGAAAGTGAAATCCTCGTCATGTTTGACAACTACAAACTACATTTACAATACCAAAAAGTCACACACCCGCCCATCTCGTCGTGCATGGATACGGGGTGCTGCCCGCGTGCAGTTGATTGGGACGCGGCGGGCTGTGCCTTTAGAGAGAGTGGCTGGTCTAGCCGATAGTGGGTCTAGGGTAAAAGTTCTGACATCCATGACTCAAAGTGCTTCAATAAGTTAGTAACAACTCAAACTCATCAATCATAGGCATAAGGCAATGCCATGATTATGAATGCTAGAGTCTAGATCTAGATTCTAGGTCTACTCATGATTTGATTTGATTCTCTGGGATTTTTAGCCTAAAACTGAACATTCAAAGGCGACAGAGGGTCTAGATCTTGATCTGTCTGGATCTCTACATTCTAGATCTGTGTCCATCTTCTTGTGATTTTCATACCACATGATCTTCTTGTAGACCGTCTGCCGCTCGCAATGAACATTGGAAAGTTCTAAAGTCAGGTGGATGTGAGACCTTCCGGCCTGGCATCCCAACTTGATGGGGAAGAAAATGAAATGACGATGATGTTAGATCTAGATCTAGGCTCGACTCGTCTGATCGTGAAACTTCAGGCACTTGTAATAATAACTTCATTGTTTACCTGTGTCCCTCCATATTAAAAGTTTTGTAACACTTGTGGTATCCCTTAAAACAACAGAGAAGCTCGGAATGCTATTTTATTTTCTACGTCAGGCGACCATTTTTCTTGTTTTCATCATTTGAACAGCGCGCGGTAAGGTCGTTTTGATTGGCTGAAATGTTGGCTATAGCTATTCAAGTCTGGTGTTTTTAAAAACTCACTCTCAACTTTCGTGAAAGATACGACACGAAATAAACACCATTCAGGCCCTACCAAAATCGGTAATGTGTCGCCTCGACTCGTTTCGAGAACAACGTAATTTTTCATACACGCCGGCCCTGATGTCGAATTTAGGGATTTTGTTGAAATACGAAAATAATTCATTTTGGTAAAATAAAATGCACATTTTACGTCTGAAAACATTCGTATTTTGTTGTTTGAAGCATTTAAAGTGAGGTGGGGTGCTGCTTTTGGGCGTGACCTAGATATCTAGATCTTGTTAATTTTAGTCAAATTTCGCCTCAAATCAAAGGTGCTTCAAATGTTTTTATTGAATTATGACAATTGAAATGCATTTTGAGATGCACCAGTTAGATCTAGGCCTAAATACTGTTAAGACTATTTAATAGTGCTTATCTTTGTCCTCGACCTCGATTGCTAAGGAAAAAGTGCGCCGATAAGTGCGCTAACTTTAATCGCGTTTTTCTCGAAATCTGCGCCTGGCAATGAGGGGTACCCCACCCCCATTTGATAGTTAATATCTTAACACATAATTAAGCTAGATCTAAGCGGTTGGTATCATATGAAAGCTCTTTGAATTATCTTTGCAGTGGTACCAATAACTCTAAACCGCCAAGATGACACACATTACCGATTTTGATAGATCGCGAGTGTTGATGTTTCTCCAATTAGATCTAGTGCGCACAACAAGCCCAACCCACAACGGCAGCCCAAAGACTTTGGCATTCTTGAATTATACACATGTACATAGGCCTAGTAGACACTTCTATCTTCTTGGGTGAACACAATACTGCAAAGGATAAAAGTGAGGAAATACAACATAGATTAAATAGGCTAGAAAAGAACAGAAACAATATGAAGTAAGGGGATAGGGATGGAGAAAATGACAGAGTAGGCTAGCCTATCACTAAAATTACGTAGTACATTTATTTTTTTAAATACGCATCTAAAATGGTGGGCCCCACCGTAAACAGTAACGTTCCTTCAAGGCCCAAGAGCCGGAGCTTATCCCGGTTTTAACTGCGTGAACCGACATAGGATTTTCACATCAGCTCCCCAACGTGACTCTCGTAGAATTTGGCCTAGGCCTACTTCCCCAGCAGAATATGCCTGTTCTGTTCGCTCCTGGGTAGGGAGGTGAAAGCCGGTGTAAAGTATTTTCCTCAAGGACACAACACGGTCACCGCCAGCATTTGAACCCAGATCCAATGCATCTCAGTCTCATCAGTCGACAACCACGTCACCTAGATACAGATCTACAAAGTGGGCTATTAAAACAAGATTATACTGAAGAAAAAGAAACGGGGAGCACAGGAAATGAAAAATGAAACTACGCGTACAAGGTTACTTATATCAAATTCTGTACCGTGAAGCCATGTTTTGAGGAAGGAGACTGTTGTTTTGCTCTTCCCATCCCCGACACTCTTTCCCTTTTCTCCGAATTCTATGCTGGACGTGGGGAAACAGCAAGGGAATTGTCGATCATATTGGAGAGATAAGATCTGAGAGAAGTTTGAGGGCAGTCAAGACGCGAGGCTTTCATGATGCAACTGACCACCATCACCTGTCAATCCTTTTGGTGAAAGGCTTAGGCCGCCAGTTATTTAACCTGGGTCATTTTCTCCATTTCAAAGTAAGGGCCATCAACGTGTGGAACATTATGTTCATATTTTAATTAACCAAGTATGGCTCTATACGAATCTTGTAATCATTGCAATTTCTTGCTTTCGTTGATGCGAGCGGTGTTGGCTTTGGTCAAATTCCGTTTTTTCGTTTTTTCGAGTTTTTTCCCTTTATACACTCCGGCGATTATTAAAAAAAATACAATGTAATATTGTAGAGCTCCCTACAAATGTATAGCGTCCATGCCATGTGCTTTATACAAAAGTATGTCATATCCTAGATACGCCACTGCTTTTATCAGGGGCTGGGATGGGGTGGGGTCGGGTGGAGGTCATTTGTTTCAGGGACAGCAAGAAGAATAATAGAAAAGATGCCTGCATTACCGAAGTGAAGTGAATCATATCTATTCGGCCGCTTGAGGCACACGTTGCTCATCAGCAGCATCCAATGAAGTGGTCACCTTGTCACGTGGTTACGGTTCGTCGATGCACAGCAAGATGTAGCCCCCCGTCAACGGTTGCCATGCTTCCTTATAGACAGACAGGTAGATCATATTATGTAATAAATATCATTGTAATGAATACATACATACATACATACATGTACATACATACATACATACATACATACATACATACATACATACATACATACATA
>JBDFRD010032761.1:0-12257 GCA_039654405.1 Bullina lineata | reverse complement strand
AACAAAAAGGAGTAGAAATACATGGAGTGTGAAAACAGTTCAACTTCTTGATATCATCATTAAATCTGTTATACATGCACATGTTGTATAGTCTCTGATGGGCTTGCACAGAAAGAAGAGAGCAGGTTAGCCACATAGTTTTTGTTTTACACTTCGAAATGTAAGTATTTCTTATGGATTTCAAACTCAAACATCACATGTTGATCTTACCTTAAAGAAGTATATTCAAAGCGAAAATATTATTGGAGAATATGTGAAGAAATTAAATAAAAAAAAAAAAAATCATACAACATGATAAATCGTAAACACAAATGAAAAAAAAAAAACAACCACAAAATAAATCCAAAAATAAAAGACTAAAAAATAATTTTGAAATATAATCTCCCATAACAGCTCAAGACAAATGGAATATAAAACTTAATGAAGGAAACATAGGAGAAAAAAAAAAAGAAAGAGGAATGCAAAAGCGTTTTATTTTCGGAAAAAAAAAATGGTATTGAGTGTACAGGGGACAAAGAGAGCACACACATGAAATGGAATGTTGTACATCACATTATGTGTACACCATACAACAATCATCACACGACGAGGTTCAAACATTAGTTGCAAATCACCTGTTGACAAGCCTCAGGTATGATGCAAGTTACTGGCATTACCTGCATCTTAATGCCAAGGGAGAGTACTTGCAATGCCTAGCATTTTGATCACCTCTGTGCGTGTGTGTGAGCTTTCAGATTTGTATTTTGTTCAAAGTGTTTACTAGCCAGACTTTAAAAAAATATTGGCAACATAAATAAAATATTTGTGTATAATAAAAAAAACTAGTTTGGTTCAAAACGTCTACACTGGAAGTAATTAAATTCTGAGTATTTACCTTCATAATAAAAAAAAATATAAAAAAATAATTTATAATTTTATTTTACAATCTTTTTCTTTTCTGAGTAAATCAACAACAGTGTATAGAAGTTCTGTTCTTACCAAACGAAATCAATTTAAATTAAAGCTGGATTGGGGATGAAGTACACGCATAGGATTAAAGTAGCAAATGGGATAGCTTCATTTGGTTGTGTTTGCTACTTGGCATTTTTCAGCTTCCCTGCAGCTTTCATTCACTTTTTAAGCATAGGAATACCGTTAAGGTCGGTCAAAATCGAGGAAGCATAATGTACTCTTCAGTTCCACGGCTGTGGAAACGGGGATTGCAACAAATGACCATCATCTTTTTCTCGTACTTCTAATGGTACTTGGAATGGCAATGGAAAAAGCATGCAAATGGACAAACAGTAATTTCTAGGAAGAATGAAGAACTGACAATGCTACACGAACATATGTTTATAGATTATAAGATTACAGATATATCAAGCATAAGGATTCAAATCTAGAACTTTTAAACTGCACAAGACACACATCCGCCCTAGTGAGATTAACACCTCTGTGGTGACGCAATCGAATAGTGAAGACGATAAAATGAATAAAAAAATATAAGGTTAAAAAAATAACAGAGAACCCTAGGGGGAAAGAAAAAGAGGACTTCCCTGTGTACAATAATCTCTGCCTAACAACCTGAGGGACAATACCACCCAGCATCCAAAAAACGAATCCAAATAAAGCACAACCATATCACTTCTTCATCTGACCGGTTCTCATTTCACACCTTTACATACATTGAGTCACTTGTGGGGCAATTTGATGGAACACAGCCTCAGTAATGTATAAAGCAGTGAAAGCATATTTCTTCAAAGCCTTTACAGTCCAAAAAGCTGGACAAGGTGATACTACATGTAGATCATAATTTGTAGACAGAACACTAACCGGTCGCAGGTTTACTTCCCCTGCAAAATATGCTGGTGGTACCCAATTTGGACCTGGGTGGGGAGAAAAATAATCCTATAAAGTAACTTTCCCATGGACATGAGACCACAGCCAACCTGGCCAGGATTTGAACCCATGAGCTTCTGATTATAATGATGGTAGCATGAATATTTGGCCAAGACGTGATTTTTAACATACCAACAAACTTTGGATGAGGGATGCGAGGATACACTTTGATAAACAGCAACCTTATCCTGCCCTTGCCTGTCACTAAAGTTTTCTGTATAGACCTGAATAGCAGTTGGAAAGGAGGAAAACCACTTAAATCAGAATTTTCAACGTGCTTATGAAGCCTTAGAAAGTTTCAATGTATATGTATACCATAATATAAAACATCATCAATGAAGTCAGTATTAATTATGCATTGCACTGTTGTGGTAATACAACGGGAACATTTTCCTCAAGATAAACACAGATTCATGTAGTAACTTCACTTGTACTCACATTTATAATAATACACTTCTCAACAGATCGTGGGGAAAAATACACAGCAAAGAGAAAGCTGACGTGCAGTAAATCTTGGATATAGCATAAACCCATGGGACTGGTAAGATAATTAGTTGAGATACACTTCTCATAACACTGGTGGATTGAGTGAACAAGGGAAATAAACCAGTATTTATCACAAATACAAATGCTACACAATAAAGACAGTCTCAGTGAACTGTGAAAAGCTTAACCCCCACAAGCTATACAAAACTGATCACATATTGTAAAATTGTCTTTCAAAACAAAGTAGACCGTGTAATGTGTGCCCATGCACCAAAAAAAAAAAAAGGGTAGGGTAAGGGTAAACACCCAATCTGCTTACCAATCATAAGGAACGCCTACAGACCACAAAGCTTAAAATGATTCAAGAAAAAATTAAATGTGTATAAGAAAAAAATCTGCAAGGGGCCACAAAGACTTATCTCAGCTTCTGGAACATTCTTCACTTCAAGAAGGCATCGATAACACTGACGCAAAGATTCACATCAGACAGAACAGCATGGAGAAGGGTTTCTTCTTTGGCTACTTCCACCGATTGACTGAATACAGTACGATTTTCAGACTTGCATTGACAAACATGATATAGAAGTGTAGTCCAAACGATACTACTACTACTGAATACAGTCAAGGGACACCATGCTGATAAAAGATTCACCAGTGGTGTAATTGTTCTGACTGCCCAGGAAACAGAGTTATCAAAAATCATATCACGAGCGGTGTCGTTACTCCTGAACCAAGAGCTCCAACCCTTACCCCTGTCTCTAAGAGTTTATTATATCCAACTTTTACAACACTCCGCTATACCTCAACAGCATAAGTGGGTAATTAAAGCAAAAATCCCTTGCACACATATTGATCACAGAAATGCACAGCAAACTGCAATGGAAAATAGTTAGTAGTAGTACATCTAGTTTCAAACTAGCTATGGTTAACATAGGCAACTACAATAGTCAAAGTTGATCGACATTTTATATGAATGATTACAACCAGTCTCACATTGTGATGAAGAGAGGGATGAGGATGAAGAGTTTATATGAAACAAATTTAAAAAATAAAATAAAGAGGAACAACTCCTTCTGTAATCCCGATCTTACACTCCTTCAAATGATTGGCTGAAACCCTATAAATATGTCAAAACTGGAGGACTGAATGTTTTATCATAAAATTCTCGAGACGATCAACAGATTAGAAGTAAGGTGTTAATCAAAGCAGCTAAGCACACATGGAAAATATTGCAACAATTCAAAGCTTCTCTTGAATCAAGCTTTCCCGTGCACATGAAAACAGAATTTAAAGTCCTCGCATTAGGAAGTGGACACGCAGTTTTTGTATCTAAAATTTCTGTGGGAGTGCGTGTACTTATAAAACACAATAATCTATCAATATCAAATTACTTCTTGGGTTATTGGAAAAAGTAATCGGGAATAATTGAATGATGCAGGTAGATATATTTGGTTGAATTACTTACACGTATAAGCAGGTTCTTTTATTCAGCTCAAAGTAGAAATAATAATAATAAAAAAACAAAGAGCAAAGGACTGACAAGGGGTATACAATTCTTATCTTACCATTACAAGATACCAAGCCATATATGGACGGGTAAGACTAGATGCGACAAGCTGAAATTTTTTTTTTTAATTATCTTCTGGTTTTTCCCTTCACAGATGAAAATATACCGCAGATCTTGTGTGAGCAAATGGTGGGAAAAAAAATCTTTTAAAATTAAAAAAACAAACAAATAGATTTCACATTAATAGATACTTTCCTTTAAAGATGCACACTAAAATGAACAAGTAAAATGATCATGATCAAGAGGATTTCCCAAAGCACACAACCGTTCTTAAATTGTACCAAAGCTCAGAAAAAACTCCAACACATATCACACGTCACTGAGGTAAAAATTTAATTTTTCACAGCAGATAAAGCATTAAAAAAATGTGAAAAACTCCATGTATTATGACTGTGTTTGGGTTAGAAAGAAAATCACTTGAAAAATGTTAAAAAAAGAAAAATGTAAACGCCCAAGGTTTAGTTGTGAAAAGACCAGAAGAATATAAACGTCTGAAATGGAAAAATTGATCTAGGATAAATTTGATTAACGTGCGTGCTGAAAGAAAGAAAAACTAGGATAATTTTTTCCCTTTTATGCAAAACTGAAATGTTTGGTGCATTTAGCATTAAAATATGACCATAATAATAAAATAGCAAATGTACGTAACTATATGACTGTGATATATATGAGCACTCATTTCTACAGAGTAAATGCATCATTCCAACAACACTGAATCAGCTACTAGTTTACACAAGCTACCATTACCTAACATTCAAAACACGAACATGTACACACGTATGCAGTTGATTTGTTCAGCATTTCTATTGGCCCCAAAAATCACCGACATCCAACCTCATGACAAAAAATTAATTTGCCTGCCTGTTTAAGCACTGTAGAGTAATTTACTTTCTCTCTTGCTGCTTACTCGATGAAGTGATATTTTTTTTTCATCGTGTTTAGAACATTTCGCACATGCATTGTCTCAACTGTCCGTGATTCACCTTTATAGAGAATTATGAAATTGGAATGGGGTTATATCAGATCAAAGCTTCAAACTGGCATGTCATTCTTGTCAATGATATGAATAGTGGTCAATAAAATTGCTAAAACAATTATTACATCTTTTCAATAAGTGTAAAGCAATTGGAAATTTTGCATTTCTTTTTTCCCTCTGACCAACATTTCTACAAAAACAAAACAAAAAACTGTGCTATATTAAAATAAAACAAAAATCAAGAGATTGAAAATGATCACTCTGTTAATTTAAATACGTTTTAGTGTTTCTGATAATTCAACAAAACAGAAATGTGATATCCCTGGTCTGTCCTAACGTTCCAATGACATTTCAGAACTCTCCTGTCGTCTCTAAACCTGGTGAATGAACTGACACCCTCTAATAAATCATGGCACATAAATAAAATATAAATAAAGGGAGAGAATATCCGTCTGAGAATGTGGAAAAACGGAAAAAAATGATTTCATGGATATCAGGGTATAAATACACATACACAGTTGAAAAAAAAAATTCCTTTAAATCAAAGATCTTTTTCAAAATGCATTATACAACTGAAACCCACATTATAGAGGGTTATGCTTACAAATGATAATATCATTATCAACTAAACATAACACTTCCTTTCTTTTTTTTTTAAAGTGAAAAGTAAAGTGAAATGATGCACATGTATTGGCCTTGTACTGAGAAAAAACATAAAAATATGTAAAAAAAAAACAACTGAAACTGATAATAAATTTTCAGGCATTTTCTTTTAACAAATTCATGAAGAAGAAAGCAAGCAATGAACTCTAGGTAAATGTTGAACAAAAAGACAGCATATTATCTTGCTGAATGAGGGATTAAACAGGAACCTATTTACAGAAACGGAAAATAAAAACATTGTAACTTCGTTACCAAAAACATAATGTTACGCTTTTATTTACAATGGCTTAAGCTCAACAATCCCAATCACGGCATTATTGTCTTAACTAGCTTCTCTTTAAAACGAGACTAAATTATGTTTTACCCTCAAATAAACATGATTTATTGTGCCCATAATACTTTCAAAAGCAAAAGTCCTTTTTATCCTTTGAAATAGAAACCCATTTCTGTTTTTTTAAAGTAAAATTGTTTCCACTCTATTGAGAAGCAAATATTCAAAACAAATCAAATAAATTCAAAATAAAAGTACTTGTAGTGTAAAACAAAAAAAAATAGAATGAATCTTCTCTTATGTCCTGACCTTTCCCTAGTAAATCCTTAAACTGTTGTCAAAGAGAATTGCAATCAGGACATGAATCCATCCAACAGCAGCACGACTAATATAGCAATCAATATCTGCATCACCAACAAATTCGTTCTGGATGAAACTGCTTCTACATCTCAAGAAAAGAGAGAGAGAGATCTTTGGGGTACCAGTGTTCTACCGAACTCGGCTACGAATTTTAGATTTTCCTACTGACACCTTCACTAGTACGTCGGCTGTTGGTAGTCGGGAGTCTCCTTCTGCTGGCTAAATGGAGGCTGCTGATATGGATCTCCAGTGTCGCTTCCTGGGAAGGACGAGTATGGGGAGGAAGCATTTGGATCTTGGTCATAGCCTGACGTGAAGGCTTCCTGAGCACCCAAGCGGTAACGCCTCACAGCAAAGAAAGTAAGACCTCCCTGTTACAGAAAAAAATAAATTGTTTTAAAGCAAATATCGAGCCTGTATTTGTCTTATTTCTCTCCTTTTCCATCTAAATCAATTTCATCTACCATTTCATCTGGGCATGAGTGCAGTGCACTTTATAAAAATTAAACTCGATGAATAATTGAAGACTTCTCGGTTAAAAAAGAAAATAGAACTTCAAAAAATTAAAACTCATTTTTCCTTTTCATTTATATCAATATTAAGGTATGCTGATGACTTTGAAGCTTTTTTTTTTAAAGATCCTCCGTCATTGTCATCACTGATGAAGTTCTCTACAGGTGAACCTGTTTTCAGGAGTCTGAGTCTGTTAAGATGGTTGAATTATGTTGGAAGGAAAAGAAGGAAAGACCCTGGATTTAAATGGTCAGTTGGCCAATTTCTTTTTGTGCTTTTTTTCTGGCTGTGCTGAGAAAAGCAGCAGAGACCCTGGATTTAGATGGCGAAATTAATTGTATAATCTTAAATTCCAGGGGTCACCTACTATGGCCTGGGAGGTCAGTTTGTCCAGCCTGCCAACTGTCTTTATTTTTTGTGTATTCAGTGTAATATTGTACTGAACAGAACAATTATCCAGCCAGCGAGCGTTTGGCATTCTCTCAGTTATACCTGGCCCTCAGTGAAAAAACTTTGGTAACCCCTGCTCTTATCTTATATAGTAACCTGTTATCATATTCCAAAAGTATAAAATTAAGTTCATATAAATGACATGAATAAGGCAATGTGATTAATGTGTTCCAGCAAACACAACAATTTTTTATTTTTCTCTTTTTCTTTTAAGGAACAATTGAAGAGTAGCTTACAACCTTTTTCCCATGACTGATGAAATCTTCCCACCTGAGTGTGACTAAAAGTTATTTCACAAGCTCATACCCTTCTGTGATTGTAAATTGGTCATTGGAAAGCCTTGTTATCATGTTTGAAATGCAATACTTCTTTGATTGACAGTTTCAATCCCTAGAAATCCAAAAGGTAAAAAAGAGAATTG
The DNA here is from genome assembly GCA_039654405.1 of Bullina lineata. NCBI lineage: Eukaryota > Metazoa > Mollusca > Gastropoda > Bullinidae > Bullina > Bullina lineata. The sequence continues at coordinate 4,672 of JBDFRD010032761.1, read as the reverse complement.
GATATTTCTGTATTTTCCAAAGAGTATGCATGCTGACAAGAATTTAATATTAAAATTAAATTGTTGGAAAGTTTGAAATGACAATAAATGTTTTATTGCAGATTTTTCAATAACTAAGCTTCAGATTTATTTATAATTTGCATTTTGTTCACTACATATTTTATGACAGTTGTCGATGAATATATGGTCAAAACCTGAGGTAATCGTGATAAATTTTGACTTCGTACTTTTTTAGTTAGCATAATTTACTGTATATTTTAATTGAAAAGAAAATCAATCAGTATTGATTATGTGTTTTTTGTTTTGTTTAACCTGAGGTAATCGTGATAAATTTTGACTTCGTATTTTTTTAGTTAGCATATTTTACTGTATCTTTTAATTGAAAAGAAAATCAATCAGTATTGTTTATGTGTTTTTTGTTTCGTTTATGGATTAATAAAAAAATGCATTATTTTTTTAAAATGTCACTTCTATAATCAGCCACATTGTCACACTGTAAAGTGACATAAAATCTTTGAAAGTAACCTTGTTGCCATTGTATGATGATACACGCGTCTGAAAATATGTCTTTTAAGACTGAACTGAGAATATGAAAGTATGTAAGTGTACAAGGTGCAAATAATATGAACTTCAAAAATGCAATTTTCTCATTTGCTATTTCTCTGAATACTGTGACTTCAAATGCCGACATCCCTGCTTCTAGACAAGATACTCAGAACATTCAAATTGCAACATGTTCTGGGATATCTCAGTTTTAAGAAAATAACAAAAAGTCAAAATGCCCAGAGTGGCACAAGTTCCCTATTCTTGCTTGCCTCTTCACATAATATATATATGTTTGCCACTGTCACTTGCAAAATAACTAAATGGCTGAAACCACATCTTGTAAAATCAACAAGGTCACATGAATAGGAATCTAACTTCTACCATTGAGAATCAGTCTTTTATGGAGTTTGTGAAATACAATATTGATCTATTAATAATAATAACCATGCTACCAATACTTCTTTTCTATGTGCTTCTGAAAAAGTCAAACCAGTCAACTCACCCAAGAGAAGATGGAGAAAAAGGAGAATGCTATGGCTGCCCTCACGTTGTCATGTCCATGACTGTGAGCAATGTCATCAGTATCGGTACGACGCCAGGCATCACACAAGTAGCAGAATCCCACAAACCATAAGAATGTCCACAGCGCTTAAAAGAGAAAGAAAAATCAATAACACGTAAAAACTTGAAAAAGAGGTCAAACTCTTGTCTAAAAAAAAAAAAATTCACTAACCTAAATCAATTTTCTTGATAAAATTAGTTTCAACATCATTCAGATCACAGGTCATGACCTGCGCAATGTACATGTCTCTTATCACTGGCAGCCGTGCCAAATAATAATTCATAATAGGAGCAATTATAAAATTCCCCATATAATCAATTTTGCCTTATACTTAATTGAAAGATCAGTATCAAGATAAAGAGGTATTTTATGGACTTCACAGATGTTGGACAAGTGTGCCTTGATCTCCCCCCCACCCCACTTATTCTGTGAAAGGGAAGCATGCTTTGAAGATTTCCTCCTTTTGACAGCCAAGTTAACATATAGTTGAGTTATCGCATAGTGACAGAGCTGCCTGGCTCACTGAAATCCCACTTTTGAGTTAGAGTTAGAGCTACTTAACAGTTGGGTGTTTCTTCATCAAATGGTTCTAATTTTGCCATTATAAACGCAATCTTTCTCATTTTTGTATTGCAAATATTTGAAAACTCTTTGACAGGCATGTCAATACCATAACACGAAGACACACAATTTTTTTAAACGTGAAAATTTGCAAAATTTCGCCGATGTGTTACTATGCAACAGCAGTGATGTGTTGTATGTGTACATAAGTAACTATAACATTCTTCTTAAAGAAAAAACACTCACCAGAAATACCAAGGTCAGCCAAAACTGCGTACTTCCTATGCTGTACACTGCTTAGGTTGTCAAAGAAAGCATCCACAATTAGAAATCCCAAACAAATGAGAAATGCCAGGACACCTATACCAGTCCCATAGCCACAAGCATTGTCATCATCATTCATAATGCAAGTATGAGCATACCATCCTCCAGAGGATATACATCCAAAGACTACAATGGCGAAGAGCTGAGGAAGATAAAAATAAAAGCATTGGCGATCAGAAACAAATGTATTTACACGCCATTTCATCCTCCACAGGACATGCATCCAAAGAAGACAATGCAAAGCCGAGGAAGATAAAAGTAAAAGTATCCAGCCATCAAAAAGAAAAACAAGTTTATCTTTATGCTATTTCCCTTCCCCAGGGTGGTAAAAAAAACTTTTGAGCTATCATCTCATTTTAATTTCAGAAGAAACAAATCAGAAAACTATATTGCGGAGATCTACATAGGCCAAATTTTGCTACAAGTACAATGCACACATGAACCGCTTCATAGATATATGACGTAACAAATGTGTACTGTTTCAAACATAGAGTAAAAATTGAACACCATTATGGTCATGTCTAATCATTATTCAGAAAGAAAAAGCCACCTATGACATTCAAAAATTTGCTTACAGCCTCCACTTTTGTTGGGCTACCTGCCTTCTATTCCAATAAAGCTGTAGCATGTTACTTACTGACTCTTACAAATAATACAGTAAGTGAACACGAGATAACAGATGTAAAGCTTTGATCATTAAGGGTTTTATAAATTGTAATTGACAATTTACACAAGCAACGACTTATTTTGATGCCTTTAGTCTTAGTTTTTTTGTAGCATTTCACCACATCATTTGCTTTCCATCTCACAAAGTTCTGGTCTCTTAATGAAAGAGCTAACAATAGCATGAGGCAGGATTACCAAAAATCTAGTACTCTATAAATATTACATCATATACTAAAAATAATATTCCCCTCTTCATTAATCCAAGAAGCGATGCTGACGTTGACCGGAAATTATGACGTTAAAAGTCACCTCGCCATGCCCCGTACTGAGTGTAAAAAATGGCATTTGGCTGCTCTCTTGCAATTTTGAATAGTGTGGAAAATCAGCGTTTTACAACTTAATTACAGTGTAACACGGATTCCCCGAACAAAAGTTGTCGTCCCGACTTTTTTCTTATATTTTCTTTGTATTTTTTGCACATATTTTTGTTGAACCTTAACACAGATTCCTCGAACTAAATTTTGCCGGCCAACTATTACATCGGGAATTTTCCTGTTTCAGTTCGCACTTTTGGGCAGTTCAATCGGGCTAGACCTAGATCTATAAACCTACATTTTTATGACTGTGTCAAGCAGTTGTTTGAGCCAGCTGTTCTGAAGTCATAAAACCAGCCATGTAGTGTTTGCGAAATGTAATATCACTGTTTACTACACAGCTTTGTACCGCTTGTTACAATGGAGGATTAAAACAATGCTTGTCTTGACATTAGGAATTCATCTGCTGGCTGTCATTGAATTTTATGTGATTAAAAATAGATTCTGACTTTGACAAGGAACCAGATCTGCATCACATTTTACTGAAGAAGGGGTTTTGTAGACTTTTTATTTAATTATAATATAATTAAGTTGTAAAACAATGATTTTCCACACCACTCAAAATTGCAAGAGAGCAGCTTGCCACACGCCATTTTTTACACTGAGCAGGATATGCCAGATCTGCATCGCATTTTACTGAAGGGGTGTGGTAGACTTTTTATTAGTAATTAAGTTGTAAAACACTGATTTTCCACACCACTCAAAATTGCAAGAGAGCAGCTTGCCACACATGACATTTTTTACACTGAGCAGGGTCTGGCGAGGTGTCTTTTAACATCACAATTTCTGGCAGATATCATCATCACTTCTGGGGTTAGGTTAGTGAACCATGATATGATTTACACCAATCATGGGAAGGCACCATTGCACTTTGCAGTAAATGCACGTCCCAAATGCAAGGAAAGGACTGTACATTAGGGCCTGGGGCGACAAAGATTCTAGATCTAGGCCTGCCAAGGCGCTGAAAAGACTAAAAATTCTAGAGGCACTGGCACTTGTGGTAATGGTAAAATATTATTATTTTGTCATTTATTGAGTTATTGTGGTGATTGGCAGGACAAGCAGAGGTGATTTTACCAAAATCCAAAGTTCTCGAAAAAAAATTGAAACACAGATCTACAGGATTTGACAAAAGTATAAAGAGTTCTTTATTTTTCTCAAAATATATCCTCTAGACCTAGATCTAGATCTAGATTCTTGATCTATATCTAGAACTAACAATAATACAGCTGACTCATTGTCACACTTTTTGTTTGTCTTCAAAACAAGAACCTGCCTGAAAATGAAAATCAATAAGACAGTAATGGCTGGGGATCTATGACACAGACACACAATTCTGCAGAGAATCTTTCACTGAATGTTGTAAATACATACCACACTTAGTAATCTGAGAATGACTTGTGGCTTTTTTATGTATTGGATGGGGTCGAAAGGTGCCCCCGCTTTCCCTGCTCCGAACGCTCCACCTGTAGTGACGGACGACATGTTGCTTCCTCTGGCCTAGCCTACAACAAAATGCGCATACATGAATTGATGACGTCACAAATTATTTCTGTTGTGAAAATAGACATCAGCATAAGTGATTGATTTACACAGTTCGCGTGAATATAGTACATGACTCTGGTATGAATAGACCTAT
>JBDFRD010032651.1:0-15120 GCA_039654405.1 Bullina lineata | reverse complement strand
GTAAGTAAGTAAGTAAGTAAGTAAGTAAGTAAGTAAGTAAGTAAGTAAGTAAGTAAGTAAGTAAGTAAGTAAGAAGGTAAGTAAGTACCATGTGAAAGACACCTCCCTTGGTATGTGACAACATCATCAAATGCGATGTCTCCAAGGAAGCCGTTTCCAACAACTCCTTCCATTACAATCTGTGAAGGTGGGATGGGGCAGAATAATGTTAACAACTTTGTATTCATGATGTACCTCTTTGCAAACAAAGTAGACATTTTTCTTTAAAAAAAAAAAGAACAAACTTTCTCCTAGGCCCAGTGTCATCTGTGTGACATCACAGAAGAATGAAGTAAGTCACATCATTGCACGCTTATACTGTGACCTGTTTTGACATTTTTGGGGGGGTTTGCGTTTTGCTTACCTTTTTCTGCATCTGGCAAGAGATTATTTAAATTTTAAAGTTTGATTTGTAGGCAGGCATACAAATGCACTAACACAACATTAGTTCTTTAAATAAAAAAACCCCGATCAATTGAAGAGCTATGCAATGTCACAACAAGCACTTTTAGTGATCTTCTTGTTAGGCATTTTAAAAGTTATTGTGCTTTTATGATGGCATTAAACGTTATCATTTGACACAAAATGTAGTGGGCATTACGTATACCATTTCATTGAATGTTTCCTTAAAAAAAATGCAAGGGCTTATTTAACATTGATAGGTCTAAAACAAACAAAAATGTCAATTCTTCGCTGGTGCCTTGATAGGGCTTCTAGCGTGGTGATATTTTTTTTTAATGAGTGTCACTGTGCCGATGGACTTGAATCCATGAGGAAGAGAAGGGTGGAAGACCAAAGAAAACATAGAGGAAATGCACAGAAGGTGGGGCAAAAGTGGTTGGATTTTCGTGGCCCCAGCTGAAAATCGCTAAGAACCGTGTCCATTGCCGTGCAGTGGTTGCAGCCCTATGTTCCTCAGGGAACGAAGAGGATTTAGTCAGTAAGTATGTCAAGCCACTGTTTATTCCAATTCCAAACAAACAAGCACTTACCTGTACAGAGTACATTCCAGTGATATCCACAAGCGCCTGGATCCATTTCTGACCTTGCTCTCCTGTGCGAGTCCACAAGACCTGTCCAAGGCTATAATCGCTGGCTACATAGACATTCAGAGTCTTCACATTCTCGCCATGCATGAAATACCAGAAGCTGAAACAAATGGGCCCGGACACACTCATCAGCTTGCTCTTTAATCGCACCAAGGAATTGGCTGGACGATTGCTTGTTTCCATGTACATGTAGTGCCCTGTGAAGAATCAAGGCAGTGCAAAAGCAATTAATTTCAACCACTGAAACACTAAAACAGTGGCTAGACCTTTTTCCTTTTTTATCTTTGTTATATAAGGGCATGAAAGCTTTGGCCAAAGACCATGACAACAACAAAAAAGAACTACCATTGTCAAAACTGATCTCATGATCCATACGGTAGTCCTTCATTAATAATTGAATAACAAAGTTACTTCAAGACCTATGAGGCCCACAGAGCTGGGGGTTATCCCCTTTTTTCTGAAGTGTGAAATGGAACAGATGAGTTTCATATCATCTCCTTGACAAGACGCTAGTCTGTCATAGGTTTACTTCACCAGCAGAATATGCCTGAACTCAATTCACAACTGGGTGGGGAGAGGCAATATTGCGTGAAGTGTATTTCCAAGGGTACAATACAGCTGCCTCCAGTATTTGAACCCACCACCATCGGATTGGGAGTTGAACACTCTAACCATTTGGTCACCATACCATCTTAAATAATCCTGATAATAGGTGATGAGATAGCTGACATATTCTTGTAATGCTTCTCTGACCCAATCAAGACAGCATCATGCTACACACAAATAACATACAAGCATCAAATGTACAGACAGTACAATGTAAAATATTCAGTGAGTAGGCTTAGAACATTGGACAACTCTTCTCAACAATGTGTCCTTTTCAACTAGCTCTCATATCCATGAGTCAAAATTTGTTCTTTAGCCAAAAAGATGATGCTTCAAAATATTTGCCGTGTTGTAAACAAGAGTTTCAAAAACCTAATTTTGGTCATAATAGAAGCAAGTTTTGTGCTCTGTGCAAACACTGCATGAGGCAATCATTACAAGCAAACTTCATACCTTGTACCTGTGCTATGCTCAACTCCATCTCAGGTAAGCATTTCATAAAAATTCATATTAGAATCAGGCCCATTTCTAAGGCTTTCATTTATTATTATTTACATCAGGGGACATACTGATGACCTGTTTTCCAACTGTCACACTCACGAAAGAGGTTATCATTTTTTTTGCGCAACAATTGTCTAATCTGTGAGAATTTCCTGACAATCTGATTTGTGTGACATAATAATATGCTTAGAAAAATATTTGGTCCTTCACAGCTCGGTTTTGGGGTGGGTATGGGGGGGGGGGTATTCTAATGAGTGATTGGGAAATCCATTGTAGTTCTGGCAACAAAATTAAACAATTATCTGAATATGCTTCCAGTCAAGATTCTTCAATGCACAATATTTCCCTCAGTAAGCACTCTCTTTCCTCATAGATGTTAAAAGACATATGTGTATGATTTTGTAATGTGGATTCATTTGAGCACACAAACCATCCATACAGCTCACAGCTACAAGTTGCAAAGAAGATCATGCACGTTTGATGTATAACCCAAGACTGAATATCGGTACTTCCACACCCAGATTACCTTGATATGTGCCATGTGTGTGATCATTATTAGGACCCGTTCGACTGCCAGTTGGTGTTGGGCCTCTTTGGTTTATCCACACATATCTCCCTGTAGTGTAAGAGTTGGTGAAGCCGCAGAAGCTCGTCTCAAAGTTGCAAGACAGCTGGCTCAATACCTCTGGGAAAAAAAAAAGAAAAAAGAAAATGAGCACTATTGTCCGTTTACTACATTACGTTTGTACATTACTATTTATTGCGAGAGGTCTTAGTTTGTTTTTCATCTGTGTGTGTACTTTATTTTATATGGCACTACTGTGTTAATATGATCACTGAGACACTAATACTCAGCACCAGTGCAACCACTGGGCAAAATAGGACATGTCTAAGGGCGTGAAAATCTTGGGTGTCACAGAGCTTCCAAAGAATCTGTTTTTGTAAAGAGTTTAAAAAAAAAAGGTAAATTTGTGGAATTTTAAAAAAGGGTCTGCCTTGTACCTACCACAAGCCATACTGCAGCCAAAATAATCTAGTGTCATATTTCTTTAATTATAATTACTTTATCAAAAGTTATTACATGGCAGAGAGCAGGGTTGAGGGTTGACTTTAAATACTGAATATATTACCTTTTGCCAAATATACTGTTTCTTTATCTCACTGTTTGATGTTAAGGGGCAGGAGGTTAGCCAGCAAAAAAAAAAACAGATTTACAATTTAAGGGATGGAATATTTACTGAGAGGTGTAGGAGTGGCTGGTTGGACAGTTGTATGTTGCTCTGAACACAGGCCATCAAAAAGCTGAACATCATCCAGTGAAACGGCACCATCTGACATCAAGGCATTGTCTGCCTCAAAGCTGATGGAATACTTATCCGTGGATTTCACATCTAACCGTGCAGTTGACCATATCCGCTTCTGTTCACCATGTGGGTTGTTCAACAGCAGCAGACTGCGGTTTGCAGTTGGAGTATCAAGGTACACATGAAGAGTTGCTGTGATCAATACAAAATTTATCAATAGAAACATATATCTACATATTCAAAGAGAGCTTAAATGATCAGAAAGGTAATGTCATAAAGCAGGGTAATTGCACTCAAGGATGAGAATGGACATTTCACAGAAAGGCTGAGTAAGCCTTATAATAAGAGATTACTGAAATTTCAGCTTTCAACTGGTACACACTTCTTCATTAAAGCAAGGATACACTCAATAAATGTGTGGACTTTATCGTTGCTGTGTGATAACAAGAACTGAAAATGAGAAATCAGGGTTCTAAAATGTTATTAGGTTAATGCACAAAATCCAGGGATTTTCTAAAGTCCAGATGGAATCTTTCAAGTTATTTTTGACTAATCAACGCAAATAAAATAAAAAAAACAAAATCAAACTTTTGTGAATGGTACTTACCTGTTCCATAAATACAGTGGGCAAACTGCAGGCACCTGCCGGTTGTGGCGGGCAGTGGATCACTCACCAACACACTGTGGTAGGTGGTGGCTGCAAGGGTACCAGGAACATATGCCACAGCAAATGAGCCTGGGATAACAGCATAAAGATTAGTTCCTTCATGAGAACAGGGAAAGTATTTTTCTTCGGCAACATTTTATGGACTAGCAAAATTCAGTAGGCCTGGGGCAGATTCTCCTTATCAAAAATATATGTGTTCAAAAATTACGTAATGTAACATGCTTAAAATTCTGATATACCAGCCAAAAAGCTTGTTTTAGAAAAAAAAAGTCTTTTTGAAAGAGCTTCCAAAAGGTCTGAACTATATGAACTTTGATCCGTGTGATTCACACCCTTACCAGCCTCAGAACCAGATGTATGATCCAGCTTTGGCAGCTGGGGTAGCCCAGAACTAGGATGGTTGATCACCCAGTCCACTGTCTCATCCTTGCGGTTGTGGTAAGTACAGAAACCAGACTCAAAATCACAAGAAGCAGGGTTTGGGCATGGTTGGGGCAGGAACTGAATGTCGTCCACAGCTATGTCACTACCGCTAGAGCCGATTACCGCTTCAAACTCCACCTAAAATAGAAAAGGTTATTTAGTTCATGGCATTGGGGGTAAATTCTTTATGACAGAAAATCAGAAATGATGATGGTTTGAGGCCAGTTTACATAAGTATCAGATAAATGTGAATTTTTGAAAATATTTGACATCTTCAAAGTAACATTTCAACACATTAAGCTCATTGACAATGTCATCAAAAGATAATCCTTATATCATGACCTTGTATGTTCTGATACAAAATAATAATATAACCAAACACATTCACCTTACCAACTTAATTCAAACTTCTTTATTTTTCTATCTCCCAATCCCATCATTGTGTCTTATAGATCATGAATAAAAACCAATAAGACGTTTGCTCCATGCTAAACTTGATTAATGACAAAAAAGTTACAAATTTGATCACTTATTTTTATTAAACATTAACTTTTGCTTCCTTTGATAAAATTAATATCCACAAAAAACTTGACTCACTCTGTTTACAATTCCATTTTATAAATGCTTGCTTGTCTTTCATATATTATTAAAATTGATCTGGGTTTGGCTTGTACATTTTCTACTAACTGGGTGATGGCCATTTCAAGAGAATTTGGACTTGAAACCCAATCCAGATGCGATAAAAAAAAACTATTTTAGAACAAAGCTCAACTTCAAACAAAGACCAGCAAACAAACATTTTACTGACATTTCCCCTTCTCACACTGAACAACACTTCATTCAAGCACGGTAAAATGTAACTGTTACTTCACATCACACTTTACCTGAAAGGATACACTTTCATTGATTGGAGCCTGGCCTAACAGCCACTGGTTGCCCTGATCACCATCCTTGGACCAGACAGAGTAAGTTTTCTGGGTTCCACCTATCTGTTTAACATTGACAAACAAACTCCCCATACTGTAGCCATACATGTGATAGTAGAACTGCAAGCACTGGGAGCTGCCTCCGAGATATGGAGGGGAAAGCATGCGGGCTTTGTCCCCATGGTTCCTTCCAGTTGCTTCTGCGTATGCGTAGGTACCTGGGAAGAAAATATATTTGCTGTCTTACTTTTTCAAATCAACTCAGATTTAATTGTCACACCATGGCTGATTGCAGGTACAGGAGGAGGAGGAGGAGGAGGAGGAGCAGGAGCAAGAGGAGGAGGAGGAGGAAAAGAAGGAGGAGGTGGAGGCGGAGGAATAAGAGGAAGAGAAATAGAATAATTAACATACAAACTCTATTAAAAATTGAATTTAATTAAAAAATTAAACCTGACAGGTGCTTGGTTTTTGTAGCATGCTTCATATAATTCTTCTTACAGTTTGAAGCATTTAGGAAAAACAAATCTGATAGACAAAGAGAAATATGCAAAAATGTCATTACAGTTTGGCACAGTTAAGTTTGCTCTAGATATCTAGTAAAACAAGAAAATGATTAATTACATGACGTGTATATATGCATCTGCCTTCAGTTTATAATAAATTTGTTTCATAATGACAGAGCTTTGCTTCAAAATGTGGGAACTACTTTTGCTTCATAAAGTGGGCACTATTTTTGTTTCTCAGTGTAAGAATTACCTTTACTTCATAAAAACATAAATTACCTTTGTTTTGTCAGTATAAGAATTACTTTTGCTTCATAAATGTGTGAACTACCATTGCTTCATAAATGTGTGAACTACCTTTGCTTAATAAATGTGTGAACTACCTTTGCTTAATAAATGTGTGAACTACCTTTGCTTAATAATGTGTTAACTACCTTTGCTTAATAAATGTGTGAACTACCTTTGCTTCATAATGTGTTAACTACCTTTGATCATAAATGTGTGAACTACCTTTGCCCAATACATGTGTGAACTACTTTTTCTTTCATATTGTGATACCTGCTTTTGCTTCTTGATTTTAATGTGGGAACTATCTTTGTTTCAAGTGAGTGCTAACTTTACTTCATATATACTATAGTGAAGGCTAAGGAACTATATTTGCTTCTTAATGTTGGAACTACTTTTCTTTCATTCTCTGGGAGTGACCTTGAATCCAAAATGTTGTAAAGTTCTTTATTCCATTGTGTTGCAACTTCCCTCTATTAATGCTCTCATGAGAATTATGCATATTGTTGTGATAACTGCTCTTGCTCACATTTATTCTGCACACTGTAGTATCGACACAACGAACTTACCATAACCTGACTGCATGCTGTGGTCACTGCTGGGCCCAGTCTGTATGGAAGATGTACTGTTTCCATGCCTTGTCCAGTCAAAGTCATCTGAAGTTTCTTGGGTATAATCACACCAGCCATCTTCAAAATCACAAACAGCTGGAACAAAACAAAAAAAAAAAAAAGAGAGTAAAAGTGACATTAGCATAAATGTCTGATGGGAAGATAGGATATGGATTGTTTTCATTGTGTGAAAATTTAGGATTGGGTTCAAAATAGGTTTCCAGCGCCGTTCAATCCTATTTCCCTTGAACTGCATAGAGTACTGCTCGGGTGTGTAAAAGGTGTGATTGTGTGTGCATGTGTGTGTGCATGTGTGTGTGTATGTGTGTGTGTTTGTGTGTGTGTGTGTGTGTCTGTGTGAGAGTGCTGTTAAAGTGTGCCTAACATGTAAGTGCACATGAAAATCCTGGTTTACTCTTTTTTCCATTTAAAAAAATCTTTTCTTGTAATTTCTATAAAATAATTTTACAAACTACATAAAGTACACAAAGAGTAAGATAAAGTATTTACGCTAAATAGATATAATAGGAAACTCCTGACAACCTATTTCTGTTATAGGTCATACCTTTCCTAGTGCAGGCAGAATTGCTCAATTTGATGTCATCAATGGCAATGTCTCCTTGGTGACCATTGCCTACGGTAGCTTGAAAGTATAGCTGAAAGATCGAGAACAAGAAAGTGATTAGAAAAAAAGGATTTGAGAAGTTAGAATCTAGTAGAATGGAGTAATGGTTTTAGAAATAAAGTAGTAAAGATCCTGTAAGGACTAAGAGGCCTATAGAGCCAGAACTTATCCTGGTTTTGGTAGCGCAAAGCGGAACATCATCTCCTAGTCTGTTATAGTCTTACTTCCCCAGCAGGGAATATGTACGTACCCAATTCGCAACTGGGTGGGGAGAGGAAAAATGGTGTAAAGTGTGTTTCCCAAGAACACAACATGGTCACCTCCTGGTATTGAACCCCGGACCCTTGGATTAGGAGTCCAATGCTCTAACCATTCGGCACCGCACCACTTTAGAAATAAAGGCAAGACTAATATTATATTATAGTGAACACCTTCGATAGAAGGACTTCTTTTTACATCAAATGTGTACCTAGGAATTTGATAAGTAGACGAATATACACTCAGGTGCTTTAGAAGAGCACAACAGCAAACTATGTGGCGCAGTATATCACCTTACATCATCCTGCTAAATTGAGCATAGCTCATCATGCTTCTGTTACTTGCACTACATCATGCTTTAACAATGTGGGCTGGAGTATATCGTGCTGTTTCAAAGTGGTCGATAATACATCTTGCCTCTGACAAAAGAGCAGTACATCGACAATGATACTGCCAGTAGCTCTAAAACAAACATCAATACCAAAAATTAAACAAAAAAACGCTTGCATTTATATCCCTTAAGAGTCCATGTCAGATTGAAAAGCTAAAAAATTTTTTTTTCGTCTAACACACAAGTTTATCACAATTTAAAGCTCCACCAAAAGGAGTGTAATAGAATATTATTATATGTATGACACACTGCATAAATGTTCTGCAGGTGGATGTAGCCTTCCAGAGAAACCCAAACAGCAGAGAAGAGGAGCATCTTTAAAAAAAGACTGAGAAGAAGCCAGCTACTGTCTGCATGGCCAAAACAATCTCCACTCCTACCATCTGTTCAACATATTACAGACAATCCTTCAATGTCAAGACCAATTCACAAGCCAACTTATGAACCCATGGCTTAAGACCATCACACAATATGAAGTCATGGTCATCCTTGTCATCAAAAGACAAACAAATAATAATATTACTCGAGAGTGCACACTTAGTTGCGCACTCTGACAAAATATCATCTCCAATTATTTTGGTCTGCTGTATTCTTTTTCTTTGATAATGGTCAGAGTGAAATATTACCTTGAAGTTTTTGCTACTGAACAAGGTGATCTGTCCTTCAAGCCAGTTAAAGCTTTGGCTTTGCTGTCTCTGCCACAGAATTTGGTTTTTCCTTTCTTGCTCAAACACCACAGAGAGAGTGCCAATGGTGCTACCAAACATGTTGTACCTGCCATGAATTAAACCTCAAATTGACTTTTATTTATTTTTTATCTTATTTTAACACAAGAATTCTAAAAGAATTATAAATAAGAATGACTACATCAGAATCGAAGTAAATGGCTTGATTTTCAAGCAGGACATCACTCTAAAAACACTTACCAATAAATGTAATAAAAAAGAGTAAAGAAAAGACTCATTTTTCCAAATTTTCATCTGAAAATAGGACATACAAAACTAAACACATATCTGATTAGAATCAACACCATATATAATAATAAATTGTCGACACAGACCCTATCATATAAAAACAGTAGAACACTAGCTACATTGTGCCCTCAAATCCTGGTCAGGCCACAACAGTCGTCTATTTACAAATTAAGAGGGGCACATATTTTTGTTTCTGGAGCCATGAACTCAATGGAGCAATCTGCTCGAGGGTAAAGTCAGAGTAATAAAAGTTGAATCTTTAAGCTTTAAAAGGTATGTTTTATCCTGTTACCATACTTTGGAACTAAATTCCATTCAGAAAGTTATAAATAAAATAGAACTAGTTATGAATGAAAAAGGGCATGCATATTAAGCTCTTATACACCTTATTTTACTCAAGATACTAATTCTAGCTTTGTATACAAGAAGACCATTCAATGTTATTATATATGAGAAATGTTTTATGAAGTATTATACGAATTGTTTTGAAGTACCTTAAGTTAGCAAAAGTATTGTCAAAAACTAGAACATATATACAAATGTGTATGCACATGGTCACTATTACATTTACTTTGATTCAAAACTCATCAATGACTGGAAAAAGTGATTGAAATCAGTTTATGGTCAGATTCAGAAGAGATGTCGTATCAACTATATCAATACGTACAACCAAACAAATTATTTTTTTACGATGGTACATATTTCAATTTTATGAAGACTCCTAACAATTTTTGTCAATGCTTTAAACTTAAGCATCGCTTAATCTAATGATTCAAAGGTATAATAATGTCATTTAAAATATTTGTTTAAATGCAACGCATTTTAGTGTAAGCTCAGCTAGAGTTTATTATCTTGCACAATTATCTTGAACCAAACTAATTCTGTGAACTGTCAAAAGCTCCAGACATTTTTTTTTAATGTATAATCTTACAAGCACACCCCATGGCAGCTCAATAAATAGGCTCCCTTGTTGTGACCAGCAATATTCCACGCCTTTCTAAGAAACCAATAATATTTTGGCTTTGTTTTTGGTTGTCACTACCTAAACCACCATTTATGATGACTTTGTACTATAAACTGACCAAAACGATAAGCAAACAGGACTGTATGTGGGAGGCAGCACGGGTGAAATCAGAATCGCTGCATCCTTGTAATTGCCTTCTGAAGCCTCCAAGTAAATGTAATATCCATCTGAAGAAAAAACAAACATCCCAAGTCATAAGCACCATCCATGTACGAATGAAATCCAATAAATAATTGCATATGCGAGGAAGGAAAGGATTCAAAAGAGACATACAACAAAAAGAAGAGAGCCTGAAGAACCCATATTGTTCAACGTCCCAATGTCAACGTAAAATTTTTGTTTTGGTTTAAGACCATTAACATGAATATGAAGGCAATTTTTGAACCCTTTTTTTTTTTTATTCAGTTAGTTTTCACTAAAATATAAAAGCTTGGACATTAGAGGTCTATATTTTTTTACACTCAGCCTGAGTATCAAACTGAGAGCATATAGTTCAAAGTTCAAGGTTTTGCATTCCTTTCATTTTCAACAGATCACACTGTTCCAATACAATTCTGATCTAATTAATTTTTTTCAAAACAGTTTAACTGCATTGTATATGCAACTGAATATAAGATTAGACTTGGAAATCACAGAAGACTGACCATTTCTATCATCATGAACTAGATTTATAAATCACAGTGCTTTTCTAAAGGAATTAAAATAGGATTTTGAATATTTATATAAAAAAAGTACTAATTACCAGTCGCCAGGGAAAAATATTCAAAAATGTAAAAGTGAATATAATATGAAAAGAAGAACAAAGTTCCACAGTACTGATGATAATTTCTTTATAAAAAAATATTTTCACAGCAATGGGTTAAAGGGTTCTACATCACTTTGTTTTATAGTACTGTCTGATATTCTTAAAGATAGATATCAGACATTGCTTTACTTAATAACCAAATTTCAAGAGAATATAATGATATAAATGTTATTAAAATAGCTAAATTTCACTTAGATTACACAATTTTATTGTTTGCACCTAAATATAAAAACATGTTGTTTTTTATTAATGTATTTACTTAATTTTATCAAAGTGCACGAAAACAAAACAAAAATGCTGGTAAATGAAGTTCTATTAAAAAAACAAAGTTACAAATGCTATTCCACAAGTTTTGAGCTAGAACTTCTTCAGCACAGATACAGAAGGCCTATATCAAATGAGCAAATATTTTTGATAATAGCTAGGGTAGCTTCCCAAACAAATTTCCGTAGCATACTGAATTATAAGAGACGCTATGAAGTGAAAATTCCTAAATCCATCATGTGTCCATTTTACCATTATTTGAAGCTTTCAAAGCTCACAGTCAAATGATTCAGGAGAAGCAAAACCATTTTGAAAATTATAAGACCATAATCAAATTAATATTAATTAACAAAAAACGTAGGTTCAAGCCTTGCACCGTTTGGCAAAAATAAAACCAATCTTTTCGTGCCATTTGCATTTGATAGTTGTGAAGCAAAGTGTAATGATAGCACGCGTTTTGATGATAACAAAAAACTACTTTCACATCATATGCAATTTGATGATGAAATTAAAACACGAATGAGCCAGACAGAGAATGTGTTTGCAATATTATCTCAAATTTGAGATTAACAAACTGTCTCCAACATTTTCTTCATGCTGCTCCTGGTAAGGTTAACTTACCATGTCCTGTATGGTCTCTCATAGGTCCAGTGAGGTGAGAGCCTGTACTTCCACGATTCAGTGTCCAATCCTGCTGGTCAGCATGAGACTGGACCCACTTGCAAGTTGTCTTGTTGTCGAAGTCGCACTCAAGACCACCTCTAGCTGGAGAGAATACAAATTGAGTTGGATTTCAGTTAAGCTTTTCGTCAATTTTGTGAGACAACACTAAACCTACGGGGATGTGATACAGAGAGCAAAATCACTTTTTAAATTAACACTTCTGTATAGCCCATCATGGGTGCTTTTAGAAACATATTATACAGCTTAGTTAGTATGAGCCTATTTTATATATCTAAAACAGGAAAACTGCGGTTAAAAGAAGTGTAACACAAAAAACAAGTTGCTGACTGATTAGAACAATATTACATTTAGCATAAGACGTAAGTCATAAGAGGACATAAGTCAGTACACATATTACTAATTCCTGCTGTACAACATAAAGAAGACACATAATTACAGTATCAAGTGATCTCATGTGGCTACTACGATCATACAAGTGGAGATTTACAATTTTATTGAAATCGATATGATTTTTAAAAATCATTTTGGTGTCAAGTGAGCGAGCCCTGTTTATTTTTCTGGTAAATGTCAGGTTTCCAGTCCTGTTTTGTTTGCCAACTTGATGACTGCTTGTTGTTGTCAGGCCTATAAAAAAAATAGTAGCCTACTGGCAAACTTGATCTGTGAGATGTGAAAAAGCTTCAAATTTATATTGCGAACTGGTATGACTAATCATAAGATCCAAATTTATAACAGTAATGACAAGTAAAGAGAAAAAAAGACACAGACAGACAGACAGATAAGAAAGCAGACAGACACACAGACAGAGAGAAAGAGAGACGGGTACAGACAGATAAAAAACAGACAGACACACAGACAGAGAGAAAGAGAAACAGATACAGACATATAAAAAAGCAGACAGACAGACAAACAGACAGAGAGAAAGCAGAATATGATGCAAAGGGGGTAGGGGTAGGGGGTGCATTACCAATCACAAGAGGCTTTGCACTTTTAGGTACGGTTTTGCATGGGGTAAAATCCATAGCAGTGTCATCAATAGCCATGTCACTCCGACTACTTGCTCCTGCCACTGCTTCAATGATAACCTGAAAATGGTACATTTGTACAAAGAGGCACATCTAAAAAAAAAACAAAAAACAGCATCACATGTCAGTAAATGTAATAAATCAATACTATCATTGTAAGCCATTAGTACTGTACCAGGGGTAGATAGCTATTTTTCTTATTTCAGCTTCATCACTTCAGGACCCCATTCCTGAGTTATGAGAAAAAAAGAAAATTCTGAACCTCTTGAAGTGATCTAAACGTAGATCTATTTCTGTTCATAGATAATTCCTCACGGTTTGGTGATGTTTTTTCTTAAAGTTGCTGCGTGTTATATCTATCTTGTACTGACTAATAAGAGACTATCTCCAGAGTTCAGAGTGGTCTCACTTTTAGAGAATATGAAAGAAACATAATTAATAACAAATTAAAAAGAAGAGAAATCTCTATTAAAAAAAAACAACTCATCAAAACCTTAACAGGAAAAGTTATGTGGTTCAAAAGCTGATGATTAGAGTGTTGGAGTACCAATCCAAGGTTCCAGCTTCGAAAAGTTGATGGCACCAATATTCTATCCTTGAGAAAGATATAAATTTGACACGCTTTATTTCTTTTCTCATCCAGCTGATAGGTGAAGAGTGGGTACAAGTTTATTTTTTCTGGGAAAGTAAACCTATGGCAGATGGGCATCCTGTCAAGAAAGTGGTCTAGTACCATCTGAATCCTACTTCTGAAACTAGACAAGCCCCAGCTGTTTGGGACTTACAGATCTTAAAGGAAACTTTATAATAATATTATGGGAAAAATGCATTATGTCGCACATGAGTCTATGCTTATCTCAATATATACAGTCCTCATCGTGCTGCATCAGCACATATGGCCGGTAACAGAGAGCACCAACAGTCCTTATCTGAAGCAAGCTTCGCAATCCTTCGCCAGCTCAAACCCATATTACGCATTAATAAATATGAATATTTGAAGGCTTGCAAAACAGAACGTGTTTTATATACATATATATAGTTTTCATTGTGTTGTGCCAGAACATAAGGCTGGTGGTGGTTTCTGTAGCCTTTGTTGTTGTTTACTGTTTGAGGCTGTTGGCCCCAAGCTAAAACCCCAACCTGGAGCACTAGGAGTCTCTTTTCAGGAAACCCTACCAAATCTGTCATTTAGTTGTCTCTTACGACACCCAGAGACTCATGGTGGTAGAATTCTTTGCGGCACCCATACCACAGAGTTTATTTATCTAAATATGCACAGTGGAGAATACTGACTGAGAAGGGAAGACTGGTGTAAATCTTGCTGATGTTGACTTGAGCACTGAGCCAATTGTCGCCTGCTTGTCCCTGCAGCTCCCACAACGTGGCTTCCGTGGAGATGGCGTTGGAGCTTGCGTTGGTTGAGATTAAGACACGTAAAGTTCCAATCTCAGAGCCGTACATGTGATACCAAAACTTCAAGCATGCATCCGTATTGGAAATCGCTGGGAAGACCTGCAGGTCAGTTAGAAACAACAGGTCCAGCATAAGAATAATACAATTTAAATAATTCTTGTATTGTATCGTGTATTTCTGTTTAGCAGTAAAAATTATAAAGATCAATACAACTTTTCCATCAAATTATGAATCATTTGACAAATGTGATTTCCAGCGCTTTTGCTAAAATACACAAGATAATGAAAAGTAAAATGTAATATTGTTTTCATTTTCACAACGGGTACACGTAAATTTCACATTGACATTCCATTATGACTTTACGAGTCAAGTGTGATTTGTGTAAGTGTTATGTATGTCTTGAATCCATGCCGTCTGTAGCTGCGTCACTGTTTGCCAGAATTTGGTGTATAAGAAATGGTCAGTCTTGAAGCATTTGGCCAGTCGTTTCTATCTGAGATGTATCACATCTGCCAATGGTTTGTTAGGTCTGATGTGGTGTGTTAGGTCTTGTCTGTCTTTGGTATGTTAGGTCTTGTCTGTCTTTGGTACGTTAGGTCTTGTCTGTCTTTGGTATGTTAGGTCTTGTCTGTCTTTGGTATGTTAGGTCTTGTCTGTCTTTGGTATGTTAGGTCTTGTCTGTCTTTGGTATGTTAGGTCTTGTCTGTCTTTGGTATGTTAGGTCTTGTCTGTCTTTGGTATGT
>JBDFRD010032540.1:0-10528 GCA_039654405.1 Bullina lineata | reverse complement strand
TTGTCATATTCATTCTCTGTAGATAATATTTCGTATTATCCTTAACCTTTTGTTAGGGACAATGTTTCTCAGCTGATGATCATTTTGATTTTACATAATATGCAAGATTTTCTCGTTGAGAGACAAGAATTTCAAATGAATTTATTGATTTAACTTTACTACAGTAATGAAACATTGCAATTGCATTTTTTCCTGTTTTTGGTAAATCAGGTTCCCTGAAGTGATAAAATGTTGAAATAGAAAGTATTATTTAGCATCCAGTAGTTCATAACTGCTGAGCCAAAGGAAATGTGTATAACGGATTTCATGCACAGTGATTTTGAGTCTGATCTTGTTTTTCTCTTACCACTCATGTGAAAATTGAAGCAGATTTATTTTTTTCATTGTCTATTGTGTATGTGTAATATGTCCAAGGGAATTAATGATCTCCTGTTTCTTACATGTATTAGATATATCTTTGTCAGAACAAACAAAAAACCCCGCCAACATTGCATATTATATGGTACAAAGATCATATTAACTCAGTGAAGACTGAGGATCTGGAGAACTTACGAGTGTTAAAGACTGAGGTTTAGGGGGGTATTTCAAAGAATCATTCCATTTCTCAGAATAATCCGATTGTAATGACTTTTTCACACAAATAAGTTGAATTTATGCTTATTCAAGTAACGCAAACTTGAAAGCTGTAACTATAACACTTATTTTCTATTATTTTTCAAAGATGACGTGATTTTTTTTTCCCCGGAAATTTCCTGACTGAATTAGGCCTAGCACTACTACTACAAATACCATGTCTACAGTCACTTTCTGAATCGTTTCTGTGGCAGAAAACTTCAAACAAGTCGGCTGTTGATTGTGGTGTTGAACTGATTTTGCTCAATAATCACTGTTTTTGTCACTTCCCTTTGCCTTTTGCCTTTCTCTCACTCTACTTCCGCCAAACTCTGTATAAAATTAAACAAATGAACAACAAACGTTGATGATGGTTCCCGAGAAAGTATTGATAAAGGATGTTGTGTGAAACTGTTATAAAGTTGATCCCAATTGGGTGTTGCGGTCCATCGACAGAGATTGACGACCGGTTTTGAGACTTATTTGGAAACCGGCATTAGTTAATTAATAACAAGTCCGAAACTTTGAATTCTAGTAGAGAAATTCCTTTCCTTAAATATCTCATTAAAATAGGCTTTTAAATTTGCATGATTAGCGATTAGAAATGCAAGTCCATTTTGGAGCTTGTGCATCTTCCAACTTGTTCCAATCTTCTATCATCTTTTAAATTTTCATATTCACCATCTAGGCCTATTGCTATTGTTAACCCTAATCAGCCATTTTATCACTAGGACTACGCAGTTAAGTTCTGTTTATTAAAATCTGGACATCCCTTTCTGCTCGAAAAGCACAGATTCCATTAATACGAACAAACCAGGATGTGAAAATCCATCATTAAATCTACTTTTTGTCATTTTTGTCCATGAGAATCAGGTTGTCTACCTGTAGTGGAATTCTCAAGTTTCAGTTTAAAAGTGTTCCTCATCTTTGCTCCCTGATGATTGTACAGAACAATTACTATCATACTTCCATTAAGAATTAATGTTTCTATTCATCCATGTCACTACCTTGTGCAATCACCATTCTCATTCTATTTATTACTGATATTCCAATTATTCATGTTTCTACATTGTGTTTGTTTTAAATAATCCTGGCATGGTTAAGTATGTATTGGTCTATTTTGCAATAATAAATCACGCACAAAAAGGGTGACATAGCATAAGAGACAATCCCCGTCTGACTCCGCCCATCTGTCTTCTTTATTGATGGTCCTTATACATGTATTATAATGGTCTGTGCTACCTATGCTTTTTGGAGTTGTTCCTCTCTGTTGTTGGGTTAAGACATCATCAGATTTGTGAACCCTTTTACTTGCAGCATCTAACTTTTTTTGTGTTTACTATCTTCTTCCAAACATATCTTTAACCCTCTTACTTTTCCATGCTATGCTGTCCTAGGATTTCCTGTGTGATTCTCAATTCTTCCTCTTTGTGCATTTGTTGTCCTCTTGATGTCAGGAATGCTGATTTGTTTGGTCCCGTCCTGTAACATCCATCTTATGTGAAACTCTCTCACTGTGTCACACTTTTTGTATGTCATTTATTATTGCAATGTTGGTCACAGCAGTCCCCATTTATTAATTGATCTATTTTGAATTCCATTTCCTGCTACTGGATCAAATAGCTTTCGTCAGCTGACAGTGATTGAGAACAAAGACAAAGATAAGGGGCTTAAGCATTTTAGCCAATTAATTATCATTTTGCATTAATATCCATTCCCATGAATTTACTAGTGGCTGAATGATTCAACTAGCATTTCAAGCAGCTGCTTTCAGATTAAGATAGTTAAAAATGATTGGAAACAATGAAAATTACCCTTAATCAATGCAGTCCTCTGTATCTTATGATAAAGCTTTTACGGGCTAACAGCTGTGTAAAATTACTTGAAAAACTTAAAACAATAATTTCTGAAGTTTTTATTTTATTCTGTCTGAACACTTTTATTGTTTTTCTTTAGTATTTCGCTTTGATTACTTTGAACCTAATTCAAAATTATTGAATGCTTGTGAAAGACACGTTTTTGTTATTATTAAAAATTGAGAATACAAAGTCTCTCGAGTCATATAAACTTATCTGTAATGACAAAGCTAAACTGAACCATTGCATGATATTTTAGTCAAAACTGAGTAACAAGAGTGTATTGTGTAGCAGTAGAATTCAGTAAATTGTTACATCTTTTTTTTTTGTAAATGATAACTTTAACATAAATGTCATTTTCATGAAAAATTCGCAGAGCTTTTATTAAATAAAAAGCTCTCCAGATCTAACTTTGTCACATTATTTTGTTTCATTCTTTAGTAGTTTGCTGCATTGCACCTTTTCTGATGGCCCTAATCCCTAGTACTCCAATAGTTATGACTGCCTTTTGTTAGGTTCCCAAATGATCACGGAAAATCTTATGGCTTTTTGCAAATAATGCGCTCTACCTCACGACAAGCTCCTGAGTGAAAAACACATAACAGAAAGGCTCTTGATTTTGTAACGACTGGTCACTGATTAGTATTGTGTGCCATGACACATTTGTTATTTTTCCCATGTAAAGTGTGAAGGATTTGTAATTCCATAAGTTCCTGAAATAAATGCTTGGGTCCATAGGCTTTGACGTCACTTATATTGTATATAAATGTTTTCTTTATACTAATGGCAGGATACATTTTTGGGGGGAGTATCATTCTTTGAAAGAACTGTATCTGTCTTGTGCTTCAACCACCAGACTTCTTGCCTTATATGGATACTGTAACCGTACATTAGTGTGTGGGATAAGGACAGTAGTCTTTCTGTGTTCTGATTAAATGTTTTATATGCCAGTAGAATTTCCAACTTTTTATGGTATGATGTAACCAACATTTCAAAGTTCAGGTTGTAAAAAAAGGTTTGTCATTTTCATTTTCATCTATGAAACTACTTGGGAAAAGGACTGCATATTTACTCTAGCACTACGCAATAATATAGATTCATCACAAATGTATAGTAGTAGTAGTAATAATAATTATTAAGTAGAAAATGCATTTGAACAAAGAGATTATTGAATAGACCCAATTGCTGTTTCGGGTTCGGTTGTGTGTTGTTGTTTGTTTTGTTTTGTTTTTTGGTGGGGTCTTTTCTTTTGCCTGTTTTTATTGGTCATATTCAACAAGAAAATGAAATTAAGAAGTAAAATATAAACCTGCAACCGTTTTTTGCATTTTTCAGATACCTTTCATCTAATTCTAATGATGCTACCAAAGTATCAGTAAAACAAACTTAAGTAGTCAAAGAATTTGTATAAGATCTTCTCCAAGTTTAAGACAGTTTAAGATATAAAATTGAAAAGAAATTTTTGCAGATCTTTAAGAAAAGCTGCCCTAAATATTTTGAGAATCTTCCTTTGTATTGTGATCAGTCTACAAGATTTAAGAATTATAATAATAGTTTACCGGAAACATATATAGCTTATAATGCTTATGTATTATTCAACTCATTTGTATTTTGTAAAGGGCAAGTTGTGGTATTTGGTTTTAGTAAATTCATAATTGAAAAATATGAATCATTGTACCAATGTATGCATCGGGTGTTTATAGCCACACCTGAATAATGAGAAATGAAAGGACAATTTACAATTTTCCTTTTTTAACTGAAGATATACTCATTCCGTTGGAAATCTCTGGGCTCATTAGATGTCAAGTTTTTAGGGGTTTTCATCTTTTTTTTTTTTTTTTTTTTTTTAGGAAGTGTGGAGAGAAAGCAGTGTATGTTTTAAAGATTCCTATTTGCTCTTTCTATATCATGTTTTAAGATGTGAAACTGTGTCTTTTTCACTGGCACTGGGTGGTCAACTTATGGATATTATTACATGTATTATATTTTGTTCCAGAAGAATATTATAGTAATCAACACACGAGTAATTCCATTAAATTTATTCTTATAATATATGTCAAGAGATGTTAACAACATTTATTAAGAATTACAATATTTCAAAGGTATTTGCTTCATGACAGCTGTGACCTGATAGGTCTTGTGATTGAATTAAACGTGATCTAGTTCAAGGACGACATTGGGATATATGAATTTGAAATTAAGAAGAAATTAACGAGAGCCACCATGGGGAAAACATGACCGTGTGACATTTGAATTGCTCTTGCTGGTCACATTGTAAGAAAGGCAAATGACACAGAGGTGGCAAAGTGAAAGAGATTTATTCATCTAAAAGAGAATTCCAAGGCAAAAAGGGAATAGGGCAGGTCAATGGTCAAATAGGACCGATGCATTGAGTTAAGGAAAGAGTTATTTCTGAGTAACATTGTTTGAAACTTGATGGATCATCGCCTTCCCCACAGACCATTCCTGTCTCGATCTTTACCTTAATTCTGCTGTGGCTGAAAATCTTTCTTGTTTCTTTGGTCAAGTTCTATCCATCTATGGATTAGCATAAGCCCAATTAATATTTGCCATTTGTTATCCGTTTAGATAAATTCACGACTCTCACTTTCTTATATGACTCTTGCCGGCATGATAATTTTTGCAGAGATGTTTGGCTCGTGCTATGTTTTCAAATGAGTCCCAGCAACCATATGTGTCTTGTCTTACTTGATTAGATTTGTTCCGTACTGATAATTCTGACCCTCATAATAATGGCACATGGTCCCCCTAAAATCATGTAATTAAGTGCCATCATTTTTTAAATTTAGTTTTGCTTTTAATTTTCTTTTAATCTGAAAAGTGCATGCATTATATTGTATTAAATGTGTGAGTGTTTGCTACTGTTTTCAAATAAGTTAAACATTGCTTGATCTTGTTTCACTATGAACAATAAAGACAAAAATTCTGCTAATTTTAAAGTTTCTCCTTGTTTTTTACATGACCAAAATTTGAAATGTAGTATAGTTGTATCACCCTGTGGTATTGGGTATAGCAAAGAATATTACCAACGTGACTGCTTGTCGTAAAAGGCGATTAAAAGATGCAATAGGCTGGTTATCCCGAAAAGAGGCCCTTGTTCCTCCAGGTAATGGGGTTTAGCTCAGGGCTAACAATCCTGACTTGTAAAAACAAGAACTGTTTCAGAAACAGCAACAAAAAGCTGCCCTACACACCAACATTGGTGTAACAGGTTCATGATGATGATGATAATTGTATATTTGGACAGACTCGTACTGATGTTT
Source organism: Bullina lineata (assembly GCA_039654405.1). NCBI lineage: Eukaryota > Metazoa > Mollusca > Gastropoda > Bullinidae > Bullina > Bullina lineata. The sequence continues at coordinate 4,776 of JBDFRD010032540.1, read as the reverse complement.
GAAAATAAAGACAAAGATTTTATGGTCACGATGCTCTGTGATGTGAGTCATGAAACAATTGCGGATAAACATAGTTTTATATACATTTCATACCGAAATCACAAAACAAAGGGTTTATTTTTGTTCCTGATCCATTGAAGATTGAAATTTTCATGACTTCAGTTTTTAAAAGAATGACAGTGTCTACCAGTGAAGGAGTGGATCCCATTTGAATGATCAAGTACCAAACATTGTGTGGAAGTACTTTGAAAATTCCAGAGTGATAATCATAATGAAGTTCCTTATGAAAACAAGAAGACTAATACACAATTGTGCTTTTCACGATTTCAGTTGGGTCAAACGAATGATGTACATGTAGACATATCTATGTTGTACACCCTTGGCGAACTTTTGTTCAGACAAACATTTTAAACAAAGACACGCTTGTTTGGGTTTTTATTATATTTTATTGCTTTAACGATTTATACAAAGGTAAAAAAAAAACAACACATAATTAATATATATTTAAGATTTTCGTGTTTCTGCAAAGAACCTGCAGAAGCAAAAGCTTATTTTTAGCTATTCTAAACTGATTCATTAAAGTAAGGCAGGTTGCTGTGGACAAAAATGTGAAAATTAAGGGTGCACTTAAGCTTCATAGACTATCTCAGGCATTTTTAAGAGAAAAATTATTCTATCAACATGGCATTGATTACGTCTTTGTGGACTTGAGCAAGCATACAAACAGCAGTAAAAAATTGAATCAAAAGCAAATCAACAAACAAACTTTAAAAGCATTTTTAACATCAACAACAAAAAAGGTATCCAACAAAAACATGTTAGCAGTCACCACTGTTTCAGGCTGTTGAATATTTTGGTGCCTTTCTCATGTACTTGGCCTGAATTATAATATATCAGTATGCACGCTTCATATAAGACCTCACCTACCATAAATACTTTTCAATCACGCATGCTGCCTGCAATAATAAAAATACACATCTAAAATAGTGTTGGGAATACAATGTGACAAACCATACTTTAATTGCTTAACCTAGAATCTGTATTGTTTATGTATAATACTGATTTTTCCTTCTCATTTATTTTGGCATCAAAAAAGATGCATTCTAGAAATGTGCATAAGGCAAGATAGACACTTAATGAGAAAACATTGTATGGGTCCTATATTACTTAATATTAGATTATTAGAACAAGTGGTGAGCTCGTCATTGTCAAGGTTTGTTCATAAAGTAGTACTTTGTGGAATGGCTATGCATTTCTATAATCTTTAGGGGCATCAAAGTAATAGGCAACAAAGAATCATCTCATGAAGGAATTAAAGCCTCACTCAGCTCTGAATTTGGGATTATTCAGATTAGTCACGCTTGAAACCATGAGTTAAAGCCTTGACTTATCAAAAGTTTAGAGATGCCATTGACAAGAGGAATCAGCTTCCTAAAAAGAAGTGGTGTCAAAACCAACCGAAAAGTGAAGCCTGGCTTTTCTTGATCAATTTTGTCTCATTTATTACATGTAACACGTAGGAGGAGTAAAATTTCAAAGGCTGCTTCATAAATAATACATGTACATACTTTAACACATTTAGAAACAACATTTACTGGATACACTTTCCTAAGCAGAACACTATTCTAAAGGAATAAAGTGGCACAGGTTGGCATTATGAGCAAAATGTGTGCATCATACATACAATTAATGACAATTACACTTTTGATTATGAATTCAAAGTAATATGAAGTTTCAAGTGAAACATGATATTATTTTAATGTTTGGCTTTGTAAAACGCAGAAAAATCGTCAAACTTTTTAACTTTAATGCCTTTTCATCAACGTACATTTACTAATTCCTCTCATTGCATAGGATTTAATCATTTTCCTGTCCAAAAAAAAAAGTAAGATAAATATGTTACCCGAATTGAATGTACACTTTTTATTGATAGAAGACATCTAATCAGATTTCATTGGGTCATCTTTATGTTATCTGCGCTCATCAATGAAGAAGCCAAAGCAAGGAAATATTCAGAACCTGCAATCTTAGCAACTGCAATACTGAGTTCATGAATCAGTGGTACAGGTAAGAGAAGATGGAAGCAATGAAATGAACAGCGATGAGTTAATGAATAATACTGTAGTGGTGGCATACGAGATTCCAGCATTGAAGAGAGAGCTGAACTTCTTAGGAATCAGTTTTCTGTTTACCTGTCTCGTCTTCCACAGAAACTGCTTTTCTTATTTATTGTAAAAGAAAAGGTTTTTTTGTAGTAGGTGTTATTGAGAGAAATACCTCAGACAGTCTTTTGAGACTTTTTTTCATCTGTTTGTTTTTTTGTTTATTTTTAAATAAAACATTGTTGGAAGAAAGGAGACGAGCATAACATTTCTTTTTTCCTGAAATCGCTCAAAACAAGGATCCATACATATACAAATGTAGAATAGTGGCTGCACATTTTAGAAAAGTCATGATCCCGACTGTATTATTACAAAAAAGAGAGCATAATTCAGAGAATTCAAAAATTGGTCAGAATTTTGTATTTAGGCTTAAGACTGCTCTAAATTATTAGCCAAATATTTATTTACCCACCATATGGAAAAGCATTGAGTTATCTTATTACCTGCTCTTTACTGATGCAGAAAATTTTAGGCCTCATGTAACCTGTATTACAAGAAAACGAATATTCATCTAGAAATTTTCCATGTCGATACTTTTCTATATATCACTTTAATTTATTCTGCAGTTAAAGAACTGCTGTTGTGCTGTTAATAAAAGCTACTTTTTAATTTTTCCACATATTTGTTTCTATACAAGGCAATCATACCTGTAAGTTAAGTCAGAATTTAAATAGAATATTGTGAAAAGTAGTATTTAAAACAATATGATACAAACATTCAAACATAAAATTGTATAGTTCTAAACAGAAAATTATAGTTGAAATAGGCACAATCATCACACTGATGAAACTTTTTTTTCTTCGTTCACACACTGTTCTGAATTACTCAGTCTGATCTCTTTTACAACCCCCCCTTTTTTTTTTATTCAAAAAATCACCTTCTTAGTTTTACAATTAAGTTCTGTACTAGAGATTCTGATAGCAACTAAATGCTCAGAAATGTACATCACTTTAATTTCAGAACTGCTGTAGCAAGATAGACTGTGAGTCAATGTTTCCATATTAAGTTTCACTTTCTTTAACTCGACATATCCCTGTTCATGAATTCGCCAGACAAATTGGGACTGAAATAATGTATAATAACCCATACACACAATTCTCACTTCACTTCAACTCTCCAACAATATTTATATTCTGACATTCGCCAAGTCTGTACAAACTTTCGAAACTGATTTCGCAATATAATCCAACACCCAAAACGTACTTAGAAAAACGACATAGTAATGTATGATAAAATTCACATGATTATATGTACGTTATAAGTAAAATAACTTTAAGAATACTGCGTGTAAATCAGTAAATGAGACAATCGTGGTTTTCTGTTCACATAGGCAGAGAAAGATTATTTAGAATATTTACTATGAAACACCACTGCTTTACAGTAAACAACAACAAAAAAAGAATTGATTATGCAGTAAGCCCTTAAAAGCACTTTTTTTTACTTTTTCCTTTTTTGTACTTATTTTATCATCCCCAAATCACAAGGGAAGAAAAGGTACCAACAAAACTGTAAATTATCTGTCTACTCATGGCGAGTTATAGATCTAGATCTATTTTAAAAATGGCTTTTCTGGGATGTTTTTTATAATTATTATTTTGGTTTGGGTTTTGTTGTTGTTATAACAAATCATACTTCAAGTTCTGTCTTTCTTTCATAACTTGTGACCTTGCAGCCACTTGAAGAATAGCACTGTCTCTCCTCGTAATCTTGAGTGAGAAAACGTTCCAGTCCATGTATTGCAGGCAATAAGTTCAGAGTGGTCCTAGAGCTCATTTATGATAGCGTGCCACTCCAGTTGATTGGGTTGTATCTCATTACCTCACGATCGTATCTGTCTGTCATGATTTTGTTGTGGCGGTTTTCTCTCCAGGTAGATTCCATGAACTGTAACATTCAAAATGAGCATCTCAGTGTTTCAGTCATACGAAAAAATAATACAATCTATTTCGACAGGATAGTCACTTGCTGTAATAGTGTCATGTTCTGGTTATCATTCCAGTTGCAAAGTTAACCTTTAAAAAAATCCTCTGAGATTTATGAGATCCAAGGAGCCGGAGTTTATCAGTTTCAAGAGAAAAAGGGGTACAGACAATACAATATCACCTTCTATTCACGTTGCTGTCCTAATGTGGGCCTTCGCTAAGCTTTTCTTCAGCAGAATAGAAAATGCCTGGACCAAATCGTGTCCTAAACGTAAACTCTCTTTATTAAGGACATATGTCGCAAATGATATGGCCAGAATCTGAACCAACAACCTAGTGGTTGCAAGTGCAGTAGCGTTACCATTCCACCACCAATGCTATTTCGTTGTCCGAAAAGATGTTAAAGAGTAGCAGGCCCAGAGAGCAAATTGCTGAAAATTTTTCAATGATTTAAAAAAAAAAAGTATAACAATATTTTTTGGCTTAATTATAAATTGTACAGCCATGAAGTCAACATGATATCATGTAGTCTTCAGAGAGAGAACAGTAGGGGTGAAAGAGTGAGAGAGAGAGAGAAAGAAAGAGAGAGAGAGAGTTGAGGGTGAGAGAGGGGGCGAGAGAGGGAGACAGAGAGAGAGAGAGAGAGAGAGAGAGAGAGAGAGAGAGAGAGAGAGAGAGAGAGAGAGAGAGAG
>JBDFRD010032429.1:0-15123 GCA_039654405.1 Bullina lineata | reverse complement strand
CCGATTTTGATCGTTGATAGCTCAAAAAATTCGTCTCGATCTGAATTACATTCCAGGATAGTATAATAATTACAATACTGAAATGCCTGTGTGTAATAAGCATGCCATTTTCGATTTTTTCCATGTTAACCATGCTTGACTTGAATCCTTTTTTTTTTATTTTACAAGTAGATCTGTACTTCCGTTGCAAAGGGCTCCGTAGAGACGCACCAACTCATGGGTGCACGTACCAACTCATGGGTGTGCACCTCTCAATCCATCAATGTATGCATCCGTTCGTTCGTAGAACGGGGAATTATGCTTGTTATTCCAAATATTAAAGGTGCCCTCATCAGGAGAATCATTTCTCCGTGCCTACTGCACAACAACAAGAGAACTCTTCCTTTTTGCTCAACAGTTCCTGTACTCACCATGCTTCCTCGGGGCTGAGAATTTCTGGCTCTGTGAAGAGTTCTAGACATTGGTACAGGCTTGGCTTGTTGTTCACTTTGGATGGACAGAGAAAAAAAGAAAAAGAAAAGAAAGTAAGTACAGAGAATCTTGTATCAATGGATTCCTCTGAGTGGAGCAAGAATAGCTTGTTTTTCGTTTTGGATAAAGCCTTTATCTTGATTTTAACCGAAAAACAAAACAAAACAAAAAAACATTTCAGAAGCTGACAGAACGACACTGAAAATTAAGTTTTTTAAAAGCATCTGTAGATCTACAGAAAGTGAATGCATTGGGTTTTTTTTTTTTTTTTTATGTCAGGGATGTATGTGTTAAACACTTTCAGTTCTTAGCAGTAGATATAATATTGTGACCTATAGTGACAAGGAAAGCTATTTGACTGAGACACAACATCTTGAGGGAGTCTTCATCATAAGGAGTGAAATGCACTGTTCACAGCTTTCAAAATAATTCTAAAAAGCTCCAGCTATCTGTTACGAATATTTGACATTTAGGAAAGAAAAATGATACGTCTCTTCTATCATGATGTGACATTAAAATATTTAAAGTAATCCATCAAACCACACAGTACACAAATAAAGAAATAAATTTGGAAGCACATACGATTATATATGTTGTTGATGTTATCTTTCTCTTCAGCTTCCTGTGGAAAAACATATAAAACTATAAAGATGAGCATTCATGTTAGCTTCTATCCACATGAATTAGCAATATGAGTCCAATATGTCAAATATAACAAGTAATCTTTTATCCATCGCATGTTATAGATGTGAGCCATTTACATGTGGAACATCAGTCATGAAAAAAACGATTGTAATATAAATGTATAAAACTCAGGGCAACCCAGCTGTGGCAATAGTAACATTTGTTTCTTTGCTATCTATTCAATACTCACGCTATTCACGTAACTTACAGCTCTATGAAACTTAGAAAATCTGGATTCTTACAAGACCGAAATTATCTATACCCACCAGTTCCTTTGATTGAACAAGCACATATGATCTCAGTTTTTCATTATTTCTCCAGTCCATCGATAGATACCGCCTGTGACTTATCTCCAGTGGCTGATCCCCTGCAAAAGGAAAAATATCTTGAATTAATGATCAGTAAGTGGGCCTTTCTCAATTCAACCTTTCAGCGAAACAAATTATCAATAACTGAGTTGTTTTTTTCTTTGCCACCTTTGCTAAGAAAAACTAGTCCTATCAGGCGTCAGTTTGATTAGCATCTTTTTTATGTACAACAAAATAATTTGTACAAAATGTGAGTTTTCACAATCAATTGTAAGCCATTTGAAAGTCTGTAGACACTGAGAATGCTGCAAGAAAGTGATAAGGAAGGTCGGCAGCAAAGACTGATAGCGCATGAAAATTGCATGAAATAAAGTCAGGTAAAAAATCTGAATCCCGATAAAAAAAAAGGTGAGAAGTTGATACAATCTATTTTCAAAACTGCAAACAATATGTGCACAAAGACATCCTAATCAGCAATGAAAGTCCTATTGGTAGCACAAAACTATATCACCATGCAATTCATTCCAGAGAATCTGCAATATTAAATTTTATCAAGTTGATAAGAAAAGGCATCTTATAAAAGAGTAGAATTTAAGATAAGAACGCAGATGGAAACCTAAGCACATCCATAATTCAGGACATACCTTTATCTTCCAGCCTCTCCGCGCCTTTGATTCCAACTCCATCCACTGAGACAGGTTTGATGAAGAAAATCGGAGTGGCTTTATCCCTTTCCACTTCAGTTGCTTGTCGCCCCATCACCTGAGACGTGGGGATAGCCTTCTCTGATGACTGTTTGAAATAAAAATGTTTAAATGTTTGTACTGTACTAAAAAGCATACAGAAATTAATTTTTGATATTTTCAAAAGAAAATACGCTGTTGACTCAGTGGAATAGTCCTTGCAATATTTATCTCCATCCTGGTTGTCTGATACCGACTAAAATACTCAACCCACATGTCAATATCTGTTTTCCAACAGTTGCAATGCAAAATTTTGTCAATCCTTTCAATGTAAAAAAAAAATGTTTTCTTTCAGCAGGTCATAAAGTCATTCAGACAAGCACTCTCCTTGCCTTCCTGACAAACAAAACTACAATGGTATACATTAAGACTGCTTTGGGAGTTGTGTAATTTAGTCAGTATCAGACAACCACGGGCAATAAGACTTTCAATGATAATACACTCTATTTATCACACCTTAGATGAATTACAGGACTCCACTCCGCTATCCACACTGCCTTGTCTTATAGCGTCTCCTGCATCTGTGTTAACCAATGTTTCTGTGGTCCCTTGAATATTTGATGGGAAGGGAGTTGATCCTGGGGTCATGAACTGCTCAGAATCTAAGTGGATTGAACAAATTAAGAAGGAAATAAGCTTGTTAAGCTGCTGTGTGATGAGCTCCAAAAAAATCCATTGGAAAATAGTATTTAAAAAATGCAGACAAAGTCTTGAAAATCAATGTGCCAGTTAAAACATAATTAACACAGTAAGGAAGAAGTGTCACTTATTTGCCATCGAACACTATACATCACACAATTTCTCTTCTTATGACATTCGAAATTCACACCTTTTAGTTACTTTACACTTCTTTGCTCAGACTCACATATTTCCCATCTTACTCCTATATTATGAGAAGAATAAATTCTTGAAAAAAAAAAATCCATGAACAATCTGAACTAAAATTTTTACAGTCAGTTATGAAGACTCATAAAGTCAAATCTACTTTTAGAGAACAAGAAAATCCCACCTGCAGTACTTAAGGAAGCGTTGTCTCCTTCCTCCCCAGCCTCCGACACAGTCTGAGGATCAGACTGGTCCCCTGTGAGAGTGCATGTGCTGCTGGCTGAGGACAAACTGTCAAGGCTGTTGAGGCTGGAACATGATTGGCTGAGAGAGCTGCTGAGGTTAGAAGGAGGGACTGAGCTAGGAGGCTTAGACCCACCTCCCTCTGAACCTCGGACGGGAGGCTGAAATACATCCACTGAAAATCTGTGGAAAAGTTAAAAATATGCAAGTTACTGAAGTGTTCTAAAATCCATTGAATTGAGACTTGATGGAAGCAAATGTTGTGGGTGATCATGAAGGAAGACATTCTTATTTCTAGGTTGTGGAGATGAGAGCATCTTCATGAAACACTTACTCATATACCACTAAAAATGATACAACATGACACTGTCAGATTCAAAAATTATATTGACATTATTACTCAACGTGAATCTATAGCATTCAGGAACGCAGATGATGCATTATATAATGCCCTCAAAGTATTACACCACAAACATTCTAGTAACTCAATAATGTAAGTCAAAACAGTTGCTCTCAATTAAGAGAAAGGATTTTAATACCCATGTAAATTCTAAACCAGCAGGCACGTATTCAAAGCAAAATACATTATATGTATAAAAGAAGCTCCTCCTTGTAATAAAATGTTTCAAAGCAAACAGAGAAACCAGAACTACAGACTGACCTTGAGTACTCTTCCATACGCTGCACTAGATATCTATAAGTGGCTTGAGATCGAGGCATTGAGATAATAAAGGGGCAACCAATTGGCTCTGGTAGTGTGTTGCACTGGTTCTTGTGCACCTGCCAGTTGTTGCGTTGGCACGTACTGTGTAAGAAATACACAGAAATGATAGGAAGAAAATGATCCACCAAACTATAAAACTGCTACTCACATTAATTATATATACAATATGAACACTGGATGATTTAAAGCAAAATTCAGGTTTGGGACAAAACTTATTGCTCCTACATAATTAAATATTTAACAATTGCATAAGAGCTTGGATAACAACATAATTCATCCACATACAGATTATGGATCCTTTATAACCAAGGAGCAAAAAAAAATTGTATTGCATAGTAGATAAAGGCAAACATAGCTTTCTCTACTTTCAAATCTATTGTTGCCTTTTATAAACTGTACAGTAGTTACACCCCTACACTCAGAAATAAAAGTGCAGACTTACTGATCACAGTATCCAACTTTGTAACAGTTTGTGCAGCGTTTCAGACTGGCCCCTTCCACCGAAGGCTTGTGGCAGAAAGCACATTTGAAGGGGAAAGTTGCTGGTGACAGTGTTCTCTGAAAAAGCAGCGTTTAATTTACAGGCAAGGCTACAATATACAACATAAAATAATTATCAAATGTCTAGCAGTCAGTTCCAATGTTGCTATCAATAAATGGCATTCCATGTATTGATAACCCATCATCCGCAAATTAAAACGAACACGCTGTTGCTCCGAATTGAGTAAAAGGATTTTAATACCCATGTAACTTCTAAACCAGATGTCCTGCACATTTTTCTTTTTAAACCCATGTTCTGGGTGTTTCATTAAACTTGTTTTCCTTGAAGGACACTGATAATTGTGCTATACCAACTAATCAATATAAGGTAATTCAACATTTTTGGAAAAGAGAATATTATATGATTTGATCGACTCACCTGAATCACAGGTATTTCTAATACCTCCTCTCCTGCAAGTTCTTCAGACAGTACCTCACAGCTGACCACAGAAACAAAACAAAAAATTAATTTCACTCTTGAATGTTAACTTAAAATCTAAATTAGATTTACAGTCAATCGAAAGATTTTAGCGGAAACAATTTCAGTGAACCAAGCAATTATCAAGCACTATATAATATCAAAATAAAAATATAAAATGTTGTATGGTGACTTGCAATATTAATATTTCAATCATCAACTTTTATACAGTAGTATTAAGATGTATAATATATATATAATGCAAAGTACTGATAAGGTGACTTACACAATAATGATATCCTTTACATCTACATCAGCTAAGCTGGTTCTGCTAGGAAAATCTTGGTGTATACGCCCTCTGTACGCCTCAAATGCTCTCATCTGAAATATAACGAAATATGTATTGCATCTGTCATGTCGAAAAAAGTTAGTTTTACAGGTTCAAGTACTTGTAAAAAGTACAACATACCGAAAGTAAAAAGAAATGATACAACCAATAATTATGGGGAATAAACTTTATCTAAATAGTAATAACTTTTCAACAACACAACTGTATACATTCACTTGACGAACCTAAACTGCCTCTTCAACATGCTCTGTGCAAGGAATAAATTATTTACCAGTGCTTGACAACCAGTCTCAATTTCAGGAGCTGTTGCTTCTGATAAAGTAAGAGCTTTTATTGTCTACATTCCAGACAGATTAAAATAATCATCTTGAATCAGCAGCAAGATTTAGATACAGAGTACTTTCTTCATTTTATTAATTTTGCATCTTTATCTTTTAAGTAAATTTTAAGTAAAATTTTGACCTTTCTATTTGTCAAATTCTCATTTTATTAAAATAGCCATCATGTTGTCAGACACTAATTAAAAAAAAAAGGTAATCTAACATTGGTTCTTTTATAACAGACTTTGTGGACATTTTGGGTCTCAGTCTCAGTCAATGCTGATTTCTAATACTCACATCTTTTGGTGAGACATTGGTCTTACAAGACAATTCTGCCAATAGATGCTCAATTGTACTGTCTTGTGACACTTGTATCTGATACTGAAACAGAAACAAATCCCAATGCATAAAATAAGTTGAGTTGATAATGAAGACATCACAGAAGCAGTATCTAATCAATCTCCTTCACATGAGACTATTCATGCAGTCAACAGTCATTCAATGCACAGCCATACTGACTGGCTAAATTGAAACCTACTTTGTTAGAACTGAGGGATCAAATCTAACTCATGTGAATCTTTTGCATTTCACTGAACAAAGAAACAAACACCAAAGTTCAGCAATAATCTGAAGTTGTTTGTAATGTATCTGCCTCTAGCTATTTTATTAAGTAGTCAAACATGATACTTTGACCGTGAAGATAAAAGAAAGGGAGATAAACTTTTTCCAGTACAAAAATATTTTCAAGGGGTATTTGTCTTTTGAGTATGAGATTGACCCAATACCTCCACTACCACTCTCCAAGCATGACAACAAAGCATTCAAAACCTATCACTAACATCTTTAAACACACATCTTTCATTTTGTAATATAGTCTATATCAGACAGGGTATGTCAGACTAACTATTTTCTTCTTTTTTTTTTCCTGCAATGACTGTCAGTCTTTTCATTGGCCTAGTAAGTACAATTCAACAAAATACAGTGAATAAATCTACATCTATAAATGCATTTTCTAATTTGTTATGTTTTTAAGTTTGTAAACATCGTCCAATCATCAGTAGATTCATGTTACAAAGACAAATTCAAAACATCTGTAGAATACTTTAGAACAGAAAGAGGTAATCAATTTGAAGTAAGTAAAGTAAAGTTCCTTCAAGGCCAATGAGGCCTATAGAGCCGGAGCTTATCCCGGTTTCTGTAGCGTGAAGCAGAACAGATGATTTTACTTCATCTCCTAGACAGGACGTTAGTCAGTCGTAGGTTTACTTCCTCAGCACAGTATGCCGGTATCCAATTCAGGGGAGAGGAAAAATGGTGTAAAGTGTCTTTCCCAAGGACACAGCACGGTCACCTCCCGGATTCGAACCTTGGACCCCTGGATTAGGAGTTGAACACTCTAACCATTCGACCACCGCGCCACGCTATAGAAGGCAAAGCAGAAAAACACAAACAATGAAGGCCTAATACAGATATTTTAGATCTATTCCACAGAGTACATCATTGACAGTCTTTGAAACTTCAAAAAGAGAATCAATGTGGAAAGTGCACTGTGTACATGTAGGCAGGGATAAAAACCCTTCAACAACATTCTTACTCTTACTAAAATTCAAGCATTTTTTTAGTACAGAGACCTACTCCTCTTTACCACTTTTTTCTCTAAATTTTTTTTCTACAAATTTACACTTATTCTTATTTCCTCACCCGCACTGGCTTTTTGTAGGATTCTTTCCACATGAATGTGACCGGTATGATTTTCTTTTTCTTTGGCAAGGGCACCGACAGGTAGAGGAAAGGATCAAAAGTGATGGACACCTGGAGAAAAAAACAAGCAATATTAAAGAGACCTACTATTACAAAAAAAACCCCACCTCATTTCATTTGCCAGGGAGACCAAAGCTTCTTTTAAGGCTTAGATAAGTCTCCATCAGCGATATCAGACTTGCTAAGCAGATCAGGAATAAACATGCAACAGCTGAGCTTTCATTTCTCTTCCATGCACTAAATGAATAACTGACGAATTGTCGTCTATTCATAGAGACATCTAATTTCACAATCAAGAGCACTTACATCAAGGTACTACAACAGTCTTTAAAGGTCATGTAACAAGTTCTTTCAATATATTTATCAGAAGTAACAGTGCACTTTTATTAAAGCACTACAACAGTCTTTAAGGGTAATGTAACAAGTTTTTTCAATGTATTCATCAACTTTTTTTTCCAATGTATTCATCAACTTTTTTTTCAATGTATTCATCAAGTTTTTTCAATGTATTCATCAAGTTTTTTTCAATGTATTCATCAAATTTTTTCAATGTATTCATCAAGTTTTTTCAATGTATTCATCAAATGTTTTCAATGTATTCATCAAATTTTTTCAATGTATTCATCAAATTTTTTCAATGTATTCATCAAGTTTTTTCAATGTATTCATCAAAACTAACTGTGCACTTTCATTAAGGCACTACAACAGTTTTTAAGGTAATATAACAAGTTTTTTCAACCTTTTCATCAATGTAAATCTACTAAAAGAAAACACAAGAATTCTAAATCCTCCACACACCAGAAAGACAATATCTCCCATGTAATAATTGTTCAGGTACCCAAGTCCTTTATTTGCCAATACGAGGACTGAAAATAACAAAGAGCTGATGAAGAACGGTTGACAAAACACTTTAAATGTAAGCCACAATGTGTTTTCATCTTACCTTTCCACAACGAGGGCAGACCAGCTTGGACTTATACTGACCCTGGAACAAGTCCACCACTACAGAGTCATTGCGCTGCTTGTACTGGGCCCACGCTTCCGCTGCAACTTCCTATGGAAAATGAGAAGTGGCAAACACAATCAAAAGAAGCTATCCTGAAAAACACATAAAGACAAACAAACGCTCGACATTACTGTCTTCAGGGGCCAAAACAACAATGCTACCAAGCCGCTTCAAAATAGCACAATAGTCCAAAACAGAGGATTTATCTCATTAACAGGCAGGCATTTTTTTTTATACTTATTGAATATGAGGTGGATTGTGTACAGTGAGCAAAAATATAAGAACATTTTGTTTGCAAGAAGATAAACTCAGTAGATATTACATTGCAAACATAAAGATACACTGTCACCAGTGTGTAGTAGTATACATTTTTACACAAAAATGGTTAAAATTTTAATATGAAAATACTTGTCTCTCACAAAATGTCTTTTCATGTTTACATACTTTGAATTTCATACCATATTCATGTAAAATCATAGCTTTACATCAGATTTGTTTTAACAGATGCATGAAAACTTGTACAAATGTATTATTAGCAGATTAAAAATGCAGAGTATTATTTTTTCCATTTTGTTTGTCGAAAAATATCCATGTATATTCATGATGTGGCATTACATAGTACTTTAACATTGAGTACAAAATAAATCATGTAGACATGCAACAATGCACTTACATCTCCATGAGATTTATTGGTAAAAGGTCTACATTGCAGAAATTTCTCTTAAAATATTTAAAACAAATTTAGGTCATCTTAAGCCAATGTTGAAACTCATGCAAGTAGCTTAACAATCAATATCTTAAACCTGAAGTGATCTTGGATTTATTTCTTTTATGCATGTGTTTTTTAAGTGTTTGTGCTTATGTGTGATTTTTACACCATGTAGATTCAAAGTATGCTTCAATCTGCTTTACCTCGTCTGGTCGACCATTTGAGTCCACTGTTTCAGTGTAAGGCTTTTTCCTAATACGATTTAGGTCCTGAAGTCAGAGTAAAGCAGAAACATACAACGATTAAAATGACATTGAGTAGAGGTTTTTCTTTATGTACTTGAATATTATTGTTCATATCTGCCCAACAAAACACCACACTGTTAGGACAAACCAAAAAAACAAAAGTAACAATAAAAAAAATACCATTTTTTAAACATTTCAACATACTTTTTTTTTTATATCTTGTATAACCGAAGCAAATACTTCAAAAAGAAAAGTATGTGTTCCACTTTAGTCATTGCAACAGTAAAGAATACTATAAAGAGACTTTTCATCACTCTAGCCATCTTACCTCATGCAAACCATCTAGCAGAAAGGCAAGAAATTCATGAGCGTCATGTTGGGCATAGCCAAAGAACTGTGGATTCTTCTTTGAGATGAGATCCTGAGGAAACAGTTTGTGCTTCAATTAATGTTAAGTTAAAGGATGGATGTTATTTGAAAGATTACCTATATTAAAAATAACTTCAAATATTTCAACTGAAATGACTTCTTGGACAATTTAAAGAACTAAAATTATTTTGCTAAATGTGTTCTACGTTCATGAAAAATCTACCTAGAATACTAACCTTGAGTTTGCGTGGTTCCCAACAGTACTTTTTGCAGGACCACAGCCACCGGAGTAGGACACCAAATGTTGTTGCCAGGTGGCCTTTCATGCCCAGAGGGTTGTCTTCGTTGATCTCGTACTGGAATCTTCCATCTATCAGTGATACAAGCGAATCAAATTTTCTAATTTACTTATTTAATTAACTAAAAGAGGAAATGAGAATGGTACATTTTGCATATATAAACAATGCACAGTTAATAATAATAACACACATTATACAATTAAACTTTTAGAAGTGGAATATTATTCTAAATATTTATACAAGAAAGGTGTCCTCGTCAGGAAAGTCATTTCTCAGCCCCTACTAAAAAGGGCCAGTGCATATCTGTATATCTGTTTGTGTTACTGACAGTGCCAGTTATGAAAGATTATGAGAATACTTGGCATGAAGAAAGGAAAGAAGAGATTAGAGGTATTCTTTGGCTAACTTTCTTTACTGAGGACAAACAAGGTTTTTCTCTAGTTAAATGTGATTCTCTGACGGGGTAGGGTTGTGATGAGAGAAGTGGCAATCACAGTGGGAAAGGATTAATTGGAAGTAAAGAGCATGATTCAGTGCACCAAGAGATGGTTTAAATGTACCTGAAGGCAAAACGAGTATGGCTAGTACTAAGATTCAGTCTACAGTAGCAGCACAACAGTAGTAACAGAGTCTAACTATACTAAAGTGAATAGGTAAAATGTAGATGCAGGAATACATTTGGAGTTGACCCACAGGAAAAAAAAATGACAGCAAGACAACATGTAAGAACTGCGAATCAATAAATAGTCACCCCTCACCTAGGAAATAATCCCTGAACTCGCGTGTGCTTGACAAAACCTGCAGGACACAATTCATGAAACAAGTGTTTCCCAAATTCACCAGGCCTGCAAAACCTGAGGGAATGACCATACTTGACTTCTGATCAGCTGCATTTAATGGGTGCACTTTGGCCATGGGCTTCTGAAAAGCAAAAACAAAACAAATTTTAAAGTTTTATTCCTGTCACTCTATACATCTCACTACCTCCATCAGAATTATACTTAAAGTCTGGTTTTAACAGCAAACTATATTTGATAAATGAAGCATCTTTCTCTTTTTTCTTTTTAACTCTGGAATTCAGACTGTTTTGTACTGATTTTAGGATTTAATTTCAGATAAAAATAATTTTTAAAAAAATTAATCCAAGCAATCCCAATATAAGTACTGACTTTGTTATTATACATAATACTACATGCCATACAGTTATTACTTACGTTCCAATCTTGTGACAATGATGACAGCTTAAACTTTTCATCCGTGTCTAAGAATGAAGTTTCACTGTTACCTTGCCGCACATTCTCAGTTTTGATCTTCATGTCAGCACCAATGAGAGAATTATCACTGTCAAGCCGACGATCATCTGACTGAAACTTTTCATCAGCATCACTATAAGTGTCATTATTTCCTAGACGCTGGGCATATCCAGGAGCATAGAAGTCACTACCCCTCGTTTTCTTGTTCCTGAGGTCAATATCTGACAAGTCGTCATTGAATATGACATTAGTTTTATTCTTCGTAGAGACATCCCCCAATGCAGCAGAGGCCATCGTCGATGGTAATTGAGCAGATGTCTGGGAAAGAAGCGGAGATTCTGAAACTGAGGCAGATGTGCCAGAGCTGGATCTGGTTGAGTTGATAGGCATCCAGGAATCTGACTTGGACTGTTGAGCTTTATCTGAATTGGTGAAAAGAAAACCAAATTTAGTCAAACTTTCCATTAACTCACACAGAACTCAATATTATATTTGACGTGACTGGCCATATTTAATCATTTGTATTATATTGCTCAAAAAATTAAATGTGTCTCTACAAAAGTAAAATTTGATGATTATATAATAACTCGGACTCTTACAGGTATTTATAAACAAACAAAAAATATCTACAGAACTATTTTTTAAACTCTCACAATATATCAGTCTTTTGTATATTCGTTTCTAAATCCAATAAATGCTGGTTACACAAAATATTTAACACACATAGGTTTACGATTCATGTACTGCGCACAAAAGAGAACAGTTTTTATTTGAAGGGTTACCTTTACGGCTGGGAGCTTCCAGAGAAGCCCATCTCTCAGAAGAAGTTTTACGCAAGGTAATTTCAACCAAACTTGGTTTCACTCTAAATTTGCATTCTTCAGGCACAATCTTTTGTCTGAAACAAGAGAAGTAACGTTTATTTCAAAATATTAACAATACAACAGGAATCCACTATTTTGATTAACTGATCTCCTGTTTATGAAACTCTTTGAAAATGAAACCCCAATTTCAACTTTCCATGACTAATTTATTCAGCATAATAAACTTGACATCGCTCATCACATAGAACACACTTATTGCCTTTTATCATTTGCGGGAGTCATATTTTTTTCTACTTTAACATCTTAATTACTATGGCTGATGGCTGTGTGCTCTTGACACAGACATTCACCCTTGTACAGATACTAGTCTGTAAACTCTCTTCACCCTTCCCTCAACTGTGTCAGTAGATCACATGATCCATGCTCATCATTATTGTGAAAACCCAAGGAAGCATGACACTCTCCAGTATATAGGCCTATTCATCTTCCACTTTTTGAGGACATATTACGAAAGGATCAAAACATTAGCTGTGTGCTCACAATAGTTTTCTCATCTCTCACACAAAATTCAACATTCATCACAAACAAATGTGAAGGCATAGAGTGTATATTATGTAAACCTGAACCCTTCTCTCAAATATTGGCTCACCTCCGGCTTTAAATAAACAATGCTTTTATTTAAATCTGTATTCCAGTCGAATATGAAGATTCGGTATCAGGATAATTCTTTGAGATCAGGCTCTAAACCTAATAAAATCTGTGGTGTTTATCTAGGCCTCTCTTCACCATTACCTTTGCCTGTCTAACTCACTCCTTCCCTACTTCCAGGACTGACTTCCTTTTTCAGCCTTTCTGATTACTTCAACAACATTTTCAATGTACTGCCACAAGGTTTTGATGTCCTGGGTCATCTTCCACAGCACTTCACAATGCTTCACAGTCAATTCAGCTCATTGGTATTCAAAAATATTCATTATGCAGCTTATACACTTGTCTAATTTAAATGCTGAATGGATCAATCAGTAGTAAATTGTCTACACTACTGAATATTCAATGTTATAAAATAAGAAGCTGGGGTTTTCAGTAAAAGAGGTCTAGCGTAACACTGATTTCTACCCGTCACATGCGGTACAAGTAGTCAATGAAACTTTACCCATGAGCCTCTTTCAAATTCAGATTTGGTCTACAACTGGATACTGCTAAACTTCTTCAATTTTTTTCAAAAATCAAAGACTTGAAGATCTCAAGTGAATAACAAGTTTTATAAATGCCCCTTACAATGTACACTCATATAAACAAAAAAATGGGGATTTATTAACGGAAAATACGCGTTTTTGGCTCAGTAGGTCAAACAGGCACGTGACCGACCACCTGGCAAAGTGACGCGCTGGCTCCCAGCGTCTGCCTCTTTGTCTCCTCGCACGCATACCACAAGGACGTGTTTTTCTGTGCTCCTGTGATTCTTCTATTTCCAGTTTGTTTCTTTTGTGCTCTGCACGGTTTGTATTGCAGTATCAAAACTTATAATTTGTTATTCCCCTGTTTTATTGACGCTTACCAGGCGTTCACTCGTTTTAGATCTAGATATCTAGTGTGGTCCTTGCAGCTAACAGTGGGTTGTTGATTGGATTTGAGCCGGGCCAACCTTGATCTCAGATCTTGATCTAGAACTAGATTATACATCGGTTGTCCCTGTAGATATCAGATTGACTCTATATCTAAAGTTACCATTTCAATTTCTGTTCAGTCTCGGGGTTCGATTCTCCAGAGATTTGCCTACAGTGCTACGGTCACGATGCAAGCTGCCCCTTCCCCCATCCCGGGTCTGATTTTGGGGCACTCTCACTGCGCCCACCTCAGTTCATATATGAGGGACTGGAAGACACCAGAATTCTTCAGAGATTTCCACGTGTCAGGCCTTTCCGTTCAAATCGAAGGCTTCGGCGGTTTAAAAGTCTCTGACCTGTCTTCTCAAAGAGTGCTCCGCGTTCTGAGGGAATTTAGGCCTAGACTACTCATCGTGTGCTTGGGAGACAATGATTTGGAGAAGGGCACAGATCCACAGGAACTTGCGGGATGCGTTATATCGCCCTGTGTTCCCTCATCCAATGTCAGTTTAACATACTTTCGGTTCACATCAGAATCTGTCAGCTGCTGCCCCGTGCTTCCACACCTCCCACCATCCCTTGTCGAGTTGCTCGTTACTTTTTTCAGGAGTATAACACAGTGGCAACAGCCGTGAACTCATGTTTATTAAAAGAGCTCGAGGGCAACCGGCGCATTCGAATTGCCCGGTTTGGGTTTGTGGAATTTCCTGGAACTAATCAGGGGAAGTTTGCTTACAAGCCAGTAAGTGCCCGTTATCAATCTACAGTATATAACGTTTCCTACGGGTTTTCTGTTCATAAATCCTTTTATGGCCACTTGGGGATATAAAAGTTTATTTTCATCATCCTTTTTTCATCTCGCTTCCGAGGCTGAATACCACTTTTCCCCAACAGTTGCAGTTAAGTGTCATAGCAGCACATTCATTGATGGGCCTTCCAACGTCTTCTGCTATATTTATCGTCCAGGATCATCTTCATCTTCCTCGTTTCATTTTTCCGCTGACCTTGCCCTCTAAGATTGTCTTTTGGATGCTATTGTGACATCTACGTCTAATATGGCCATAATTGAGTCCACGTTTCTTTATTGATGTTAGCTGTTTCATATCTTTGATGCCAACTTGTTCTAGTACGTTTGCGTTCGACATTTTTTCAGTCCAAGAAACAAGAAGAAGGATATTTATAGCATAACTCGATTGGTTCCCAAGGCTGAGAGTCAATGGGCTAGTGCCCCCAAAATAGTTTATGTAGTCACGTATTCAGTCATGCATTTATTTGTTTGGCTTAACTAGTTTTGCCTTTGCAGTGTTCTTTCCCGTACCTTCATTCCTTCCGTATTCCTTCAATTGTCATTTTTCAATCTCTCTCTCTCTCTCTCTCTCTCTCTCTCTCTCTCTCTCTCTCTCTCTCTCTCTCTCTCTCTCTCTC
>JBDFRD010032318.1:0-15129 GCA_039654405.1 Bullina lineata | reverse complement strand
TTCTTCTTCTTCTTCTTCTTCTTCTTCTTCTTCTTCTTCTTCTTCTTTTTCTTCTTCTTCTTCTCCTCCTTCTTCTTGCTGCAGAACTACAATTCTCTAGAATGGTTGTTTCCTGTGTAGTCATGTGTGGAATTCTTATGGGTACCCAACCTTTTAGGTAGCTAATTCCATTTTCGTGGGGAATCTAAATTATCAATACAGGAGAATATTATCCTTCATCCAGGGTAGAATTTGAATTTAGAAATATTATTATGTCCTGAAAGTGTCACTTTCTTTACGATTTTAGACAATGAAAGAGATCTTTAACGTGCATTTCATACAGACGAAATTTCTGAATTTATAGAGCTACACTGCAGAACCCAACTACTGTCAGGAGTGAATACAAATCAACAAAATCACAGACAAAAATCCACCAGAGCCTAATGGGACATGAACTCAGACCCTATTAACTGAATTATTCTGCCTTTCATTTGTTTATGTTAACACAGCGAGTCTATGCAGCTATACATCTTTAATTCACCATAAAACGCCATATCAAATGATAACACAAATGAAAACACATATCACTATTTCATCAAAAACACTGTGACTTATAAATTTGCTTATCTCCTGGAAAACCATCATGAGAAAGAAATGGAGATGCACTGAGTATACACTAAGGCAAAACTGAAGCTCATAATTGGACAACAGAAGGAAAATCGAAGACCATAGTGGATCTGGCATCGAACAATTGAAACAGAGATAATCCTAAACCAAAAGTTATGTTATCTTTGAACTGTGGCCTAGAATAGACTGAACTGGAAACTATAAGATATTGCCTTACTTGCTAACAGTTATTATGAGCATAATTTTAATTTGTGTTCGTGAAGTAAACTTACAACAGACTAGCATCCTGTCTACGAGATGATCTAAAAATTATCTGTTCCTCTTCAGGCTACCAAAACTGGGATAAGCTCTGGCTCTATGGGCCTCACAGGCCTTGAAGGAACTTTACTTTTACTTTTTAACTTTCTATGATGTTTCATAGTATTGTTTTTGAACTGACCCTGATGACTTCATTGTTGACGGTGCATGGACAGTTGGACTTGTGGACACACTTGAGTCCATCACAGAAAGTTCCTTGGGGACATCCTCCTGCAGGACAATGCCTCGTGTCCAGGCCAGGATAGCACAGCTGGGATGGAGGCACAGTGGGGGCTGGGGTAGGAACTTGAGCCACTAAAAGATGACAAAGAAAACACATCATTAGTCGATACACTTTTTTTAAAACAAGAACATTTTTAGTTCTTAAGTAAGATAAAGATACAGTGGTCTCCGCCTAAGAATCTGCCCCTCAGGAGACACGATTACCGAGTTCTTAACCGTATCGGGCTCTTAGGCGGATTATAAGGGGGATACACCATGTAAACCATAATGGCACAAAATTGATTACCAAGACCGGGGGGGACTAAATGGTCACTGGTCACTACGAAAGAGAGTCACCACTGACGAAATTAATCTGTGATTGGCTTTCTTAAATTTTAAACACCAATCAAAATCAAGCTTATTCCCTGCCAGACTACCCCCGTCTCCATTATGCAGAACAATGCAAGGCAATTTAGGTGGCATGTGCTTCAAAACAAAAAAGAGATCAGTCGGGTAAGAAGTTCTTCGGCGTATTTTTTAGTTGAAAAGGGCTTTTATGCAGATGAATTATATAGAAAAAAATATGTTTTGAAAGAACGGCGGGTTCTTACGTGGATCGGGCTCTTAGGTGGTGGGCTATTAGGCGGAGACCACTATACTACACAAATCTTAAAAATATGGACTTCATCCATGAGGCACAAATATGTGTATCACAGTGGAGAAATAAGTAATAAATAAATCTCTTTAGTAAATCTTACTTACAGCATTCAGGCGTTTGTTTTATGCATCCAAGCTTGACTTCGTAGTTGAAACACATGGGTTCCTTCGCATTCTTGCCATGACATCTCAACCCTTCCCATAGATTACATGTCACATCCTGTCCACTCTCACTAGATGGCAGATGACTCGGTGTTGCCATGCGGCACCCAATGGCCAGAGGCATTTTACATGTTGTAGAAGCTGCTATGAGGTCAGCAATCGGTTCAATGTCATCTCGGTTTTTCAAAGTTGGTCGATTCAGATCTTGCCAATTGTCCCATTCGATGCATGTTTCTGCAAAATAGAAATCAGAGAGAGAAAAGCATGACGCTTGTTGTTAAGTCTATATATTTCATTATGAACCATTCTGTAACATTTCTTTCTCTAACAATCTAAGTACTCCAGCTAACAAATGTTAAGTTTTTTCAAGAACTTTAGGGCCCAAAGAGCCGCAGTTTATCTCAATTTCCAATAATATGAAGTCCTTGCAAGGACACTAATCTGTGGCAGTTTAACTTTCCAGCAGAACATGCCAGTGCCGAATTTGCACCTGGGTGGGGAAAGTAACGATGCATGATAAGCATCATTCATAGGGATAAAAGAAATTACCATCAGGATTTGAATTTAGGATCCTTGGATTGGGAGTTCACTGCTCTTATTGTTGAGCCACCATGCCCCTAACAAATAAGTACAAAAAACCGGTAACACATTAATTTTATACCTTCAACCTTCTGACTTTTGACAGAAGGTAAAAATACAAGTATTACTGAAAATTAAATGTAGGCTACTTTAAAAAAAAACATATCAATTATCAGGATTAGGGAAACTCATATGTTTACTAAGAGAAGATCTTACCAATCACACTAGGAGCAAGTGTTGGCTTGATCTCTGGTTTCTCTGTCTGCCCTGGCAATGGTGGTTTTGGAGTCATCATCCCATGCTTCACAGTAGGAGCAATGGCTGAGAAAAAGAGATAATGATTATATCATTTTTCCATTACATAATCTCAATATTACTTAAAACAAACTTTTAATTATCAACATTTTAAATGATCACTGCTAGTTACACTATAAATCTCAGCATTTCTTAAATTATAATGTAACAGATGCAGTGCTTTATTTTGTTATGCAAATTACATCTTATTTTAGAACATTTTACTATTAATCTGCTTGCCTTTCTATTTCGCTAACATTTTTAGCTGAAATTTTTTCTCCATATAGGAAACAAAAGAAAAAGAACACTTGATCTATCACTAAAATACAATTCTTCTACTTTGCATCATTGCAATAGTTTCTCTTTCCATTTTATCATTCAACTCCACTTTTAAACGTTTCTCAAGTCAACTCACTTGGGTAGGAATTCAAGGGGCATCCATGTACTTCAAGCCTCATGGCAATTCCTCCGC
Organism: Bullina lineata; assembly: GCA_039654405.1. Lineage (NCBI taxonomy): Eukaryota > Metazoa > Mollusca > Gastropoda > Bullinidae > Bullina > Bullina lineata. The sequence goes on along the minus strand of JBDFRD010032318.1, from coordinate 11,840 downwards.
TCCAAGAAACAGGACTAACCCTCAAAAATTGAGTTCTTATGGGCTCAGGAAATATCTGAGTTACAGGTGTAACAGAATCTCTGTTGCCATCAAATACCTGAAGGAATAAGATTATTGTTACATATAATTTGTTTCCATTTTTTTTAGAAACCAGCAATACTGACCTTTGGTACATGAATAGTCTTTCCTCTTTTCTAAAAATTATCCAATTAAAAAAAATTCCCACAGAATAAAAAGAAAGCAGAAAACTTTCCAAATAGTCCTGAAACTTCTAAATTCATATGTGAAACTTAACTGTAAGTGTCATACTAATCCTGGGCAAGAAATATTATACAAATTTCTGGAGCACAAATCTCGTAATTGACATGCACAACATGCTTTTAAACTAGAAATAAATGTAACAATTTGTGTAATGATAAAAAAAACACTTGCCTTGATTTGTCCTTTCTTTTCCTGGTAAGGAGTCCAGTTGATGCCATCCCTGCTATAGAACACCTTGTAGGATTTGACGAACAAAGAGGCAACAGGGTCACCCTGAATCGTTACACCAGATACCACGACTTCATCTTTGAAATCCACCTAATGAATGGACGACAGTGAAGAAGACATTTCAAAGTTTGAAGGAAGCAGACTTGTGTCTTTGAAGATGTCATAATTTGAATGAAACATACAATTCTGCCATGGAAATCTATATCTCTACAAAACAAGAATGATACTCAAAGCAAACAGACATGGTGACTAGTTAAAAAAACAAAATACGTTTTGTATAAAAAGTCTAGAATCAAGGTCAACAAATACCTCTATCTGAGACTTTCTCAGGGTAAGAATTAAAAGGGAAAAGGTTAAAAAAAAATGTAGAGCAAAGGTTAACTGACTTTATAAAATAATTCATCGATCTCTGCTCCATAAAATCCTATAAAATCAGAAAAGACCTTTATAGATACAGTCAATCCTCAACATTCTTTTCCTTAGAACGTAGTTATGCAAGTAATAATAGTTATCCCAAAGCAATAACACTGAACTTTCATACTTTTTTATTAGTCACATAAGAAATTTTACCTACATGACTTATTTTCTCAATTTTAAACTTCAAAGCTGCATCCATTTCATATTCTCCATCCCAGTATACCAGGATCTTTCTTCTTTGCACAAATAAGGGGTGACTTATCTCATTTTTTATTTATGTTCCACAGAAGACTGCGAAACCTAACCTGAATATGTTGGGCTTGGTTCTTCCGATATGACATCCAGCTGCTGGGTCCACCCAGCCTTGCCATGTCAGGGGAGTGAGCTTCATCACGATAGGAGCTGGCACTGAGCATGTCACTCCTCACCCGGCCATCTCGAACTCCCATTTCTGTCATGCAGAGCGCTGAAGGGGACAAAAATAATAATAGCCTAATGAGATACTGTACAGAAGTTTTGTTTTATAATTAAAAATGAATAAAGTATTATGTTAATAGTATATTTTATTCATAAACATGGAAAATTAAAGACCATTGAAGACATGTAGATCCATTTTGTTAATAATAGATTTATTCATTTGAGAGAAAAAAATAGGCAGAGTTTAATTTAGGAAGGATGATCAGATTTGGCATTTTGTGGCTTCACTCGATAGACTTTGAAAAAAAAAGTAAAGTTTTTTCGAGGCCTACTTAGAAGCCACATTTCACAAGTAAGAAATGAATGTGGGTAGTTAATTGCACTCAAATTCTGCTAAGATCCATATATTTCTTCACTACATGTTGCTTTTTCTTTGCTGTCTTAGTAAAGCTGAACATACTAGTACATGTATCACAATAATGTTACTGTGTCCCATGGTAAAGCATTAAACAGAAATACCAGAACATTTGCATGTCACGACTCATCAGCAGTTGCTCCAGTTTTATCAGCTGTAGCACACAGGATACTGACCAGGGCTTTCTTTATCAGCTGCCATCTATTCAACTGCTGAAGGTCATTTATGTTAACCACAAAAAAAAATGAGTGGACCGAAGCTAACATAGTGTAGAAGCAATAATGCAAAGCTAAAGATAGCAGGGATCACATGGGCCAGGCAGGAAAGTGTCTCCCAGAACAGAGTACGTTAGAGGAGAATGATTACAGCCCTCACTTTCAGAGAGTAACCAGTGAAATAAGTCAAGTAAAAGTCAAGACTCTTTCGAGTGCATGAGTCATTTTTGGTCTTCCACTTTTCCTTTACCCCTCTGGTCTTCAGAATGGCACCACCTATGAATGTTAGTAGTATCGTGTAGGTTTTTCAATTTTTATCCCAGTTCTTCATTGTAAAACTCACGTGGAACTTCAGGCGTTTTCATCGTAGTTGGAGGATTTACTGGTGGAACTGCAGTTGTCAAATCTGGACGCAACACTGGTTTGTGGGTAGCTGAAATAAATTATTAGTAAATGGTGAGGGTCAGTTTTCATGTCATTTCGATGTCAGGAAACATATGTGTGTATGTGGGTGTAAGAGTGAGTGGGTGTGTAAGTATATATCCTTATGTGTGTGTGTGTTTCTGTGTGTGTGTGTGTTTCTGTGTGTGTGTGTGTGTGTGTGTGTGTGTGTGTGTATGTGTGTGAGTGTGAGAAAAAGAGAGATTTGCAAAGTCTTATTACATCAGGTGTGAAGGAACAATAAAGACAGATGTCAAGGCAGCAAAATCAGCACAAAGTCTGCGGTCTAAAGTTCATGAAAGGCTTTGATCTTATTTAAAAAGTTCAAGAAACAGTAGCACAATGGCAGAATGGCTAGAGTGTTGTACTCCCAATCAAAAGGTCCTGGGTTCAACATTTTGATGGCAATAGGTGTTCTTCTAAACACATAGGTACAATTAATTGGGTACTGCATATTCTTCTAGGAAAGTAAACCTACAAAGACAGGTGTTCTGTCTCGGAGATAATTTAGAATCATCTGTTCCACTCCATACAATAACTGAATCTGGGATAAGCTCCATCTCTTTGAACCTTATAAGCTTGATAAAACTTTATTCATAAGACACTAATTCAGTGAAAAGGAAATTCCAGCACCTAATGGATCATAATGAAAAGAAAATGAATATCAAACTAATTCTTCTGAAATAATTTCTCACCTCCACATTCACACTTGTACTTGATCTGGAAGTCCTCACAAGGGGGTACTCCAGCTGTTAGTTCCTCCTCTGATGGATTCTTGCAAGTAAACCCATCTTTCACAGAGCAAAGGAGAGAATAAGACCATGCAGCTGTTCCATACATATCCTCACAAACGATGTCAGTGATTTGACCACCTGGACAAAATTTCTGCAGTTCTTCTGGAGTCATAAACTCACGATCACCTTGGTTTTCATCTGGAGTCACCCTGTTGATCCAATCAGTCCATTTATCTTCACAAACAGGAGGCTGGGCAGTTGTAGTATTTCCTGTTGGAACCTCAGGGGGAGCTGAAATCATGAGGGGAAAAACATCATGCTTGCTGCTTCTGGTATAAAAGATATTCCAAGAAAATTACTTACATTAAATTAATAGTTTGTTGTGTACTTCTTTTCTTTCTTGCACACATGTAGGCAGTAAAAAGCATGTTTGCTGCTTCTGTGTAACAGATATAAAAAGTGTCCTAGAAAATTATCTATATGAAATATTCACTTTATTGTGTTTTTCTTATCTTTCTTTCATACACAAAGATAGAGAACCAGGAGACATTCAGTCTTCTAAGTATACATATTCAATTCTGTTTGTTAGCAAGTGCATTTCTGTCTTCATCTTTGTTTTTGAACATTCTCTGTTATAGTACTGGACATCCTACAAACAATATTAACATCAAAATATTTTATTCTGACTACTGAGCCAAATTAGAAATACACAAATCTATAATATACTTCAGGAATGTATCTCATTTCAGACCTCTATTTTGTTTTAACCAATAACCTTTATGTCAATTTTAGTTTTGATGCTAAGTACATTAAATAATTTTGTTAAAAGATCACAAAAACATTTTAAAATTTATTCTATTTCTTTCGTGGAACAAAGCATACTTCTACAGCCCAAAACTTCTGCTCGAAGTGCAATGCCATGCACCCATGACAAAGGTTGCAGGATTATAGTTGTGGCTTGTACTGGAGAAAATCTCACAGTATGTTTTGTTGAAGAGTCAGTGTTGCCGACGAAAATCTGATAAAATACAAAAGTAAATTATTTAAGATATTATTATTGCAATATGTAAGTACCAGTCCATTATACATTTTATAATGTCAAAATGCATCAAACAAATGAGGGACGATTCAAAAACTTGATCTACAACAGTTTTTTTTGTAAAATAAATTTGAGAAAAAATAAATTTATGAATTCAAAATTGAATTATTCTCTGCTATCCAAATAAAATCCATTAAGAAAATTCTTGTGGGATTATTGTAACTTTCCTTTGCTCGACCATTGCAATATATCTAAGTAGACAAAAATACAAGTACTTCACCAACAATCACAGGTGAGCTTGGTACAGATGTCAGAAGCTTTCATCCCAACTCTTCTTTTAACATTCATTTCCTACCTTTGGTTCTCCTGAGTTATCAGTGATGACATGAAAGTCTTGTCCATGTACTGAGTATAGGATTCTGAAAGTTGTGACCCACTGAGGTACACCTTGACGTCCTTGCGTTGTCATGCCACTGACTGTCATGGGCTCTGAGAAGCTGATCTTCAGAAACTGGTTAGCATCATTTACCTGTAATTAGAAAAAGCAAAATGTCAATGACTATTCTGCTAAGTAAACTTTCTGCAGACTACTGTCTTGTCTAGGAAGTAATTTATTCTTGTTTTTCCTACTTCACGCTACTGAAAACAAGACAAGCTCCAGCTCTTTAAGGAATTTTCCTTTATAATATGAAGCAACATTAAATTCAGTGCTAATTCAGTGCTTATACTCACAATCCTTCATGAACTGCAGCCAGATTAAAAGTAAAAAACAATTAATATGTACATGAAATAAATTTAACACTATCACAACATGACAAATACTTTTGCCACAGCAAGAGCTCTCCAGGCATCCGATTAAATACCACTTTGAAATAATTGTCCATTAACAGCATACGTGCAGGTCCAGAACAATTAAAAAAAAAACAATCACAAAAAATTTACTTTAGGTATCCATGCTCCCGAATGGATTTGATCCTGATGAGAGTTGATTATAGATCGGTCTGGTCCAGTGTAAGGTGACAAGGAAGATGAAGCACTGATCATTTCTTTTACAGTGGCCAAGGGGACAGCACTCTTCTCTGAGTCAACACACACTGCAAGCAAGAACATTTTTTCTTCACATTTATATGTGAAACACAACACATATTCACACAATGGCTAAAGTAAATGTTCATAGTTCATATGAACAATAAAGAAGTTTTGTAGGATTTCAAATAATTTTCATGCAAGGCTCATTCTGAAGCCCATGAAACAACGACCTACTTGTATAAGAGATTTCCATGGTCACAGTACCTCAGTTTTGATATTTTAAAATCATTTTTGCCCTTTCCATCCAGGTGGTACCAGTATATTCTGGCGGAAAGTAAACCAACAACAGACTATAATCTTGTTTGGGAGACGACGTAGTATCATCTGGTCCACTTCACATTTTCTTTTAAAAACACATATGCTTAAGCAGTTTGGGCCTTTACTTTATTATAAACTCAGACATTTGTTTTTGATTTTGTTTTTGTTTTTTTTCCCTGAAAAAGTTCTCTTAGCTGAGATGACAAAACTGTTAAAATGTAGATAAAATAACTGGAAATAAATATAAGTTATAAATGACAAATAGCATGAACAAAACGTAATTCATAAAAAAATTTACCTGCAATGGATGGCACTGAAACTGAAGCTGCAGTAGTAGTTGTGATATCACTATTATGAAAAGTAACGATGGGAGTGTGGGTTGTCATAGGTCCTACACTTGGAGTTTGCTTGCCACCGAAGCAATCCATGCCTATGGGCTGACACAGGAAACGCACTTCATAGTCAGCACACTGAAAATCCTCTTGGTCAAAACCAAAGCAGACGAGACCATTGTCCACATCACACAGGACATTCTTCTGCCCCAGGTCTGCCGCAGTTTTCTTGGATATTTTGTCCCTGCATTCCATTGCAACAATGGCACTGGCATCGCAGAACTGATGCTGGTTTTGAAGGTCAGCAATGGTCTCCATGTCTCCCTCTCCATCCGCCACATGAGAATCCATCCATGTTGTCCACCCACAGACTGGACGTATGAAGTGAAATATATTTGCGTGTAGTTTGATGTGCATGTTTGAAAATAAATTTGAGAAAAAGAAGGGGAATTGGTGGAAACATGAAGATGAGGTAAACACCCCCCCACCACCACCAAAAAAAAAAAAAAAAGCCTGGCTTGGAGGACGCATTGATTGACATCGCATGCAGAGCAAGAAGAGAGGATGGAGTAGGAGGATAATGAGGAAGGAGAGAAATATATGAAACAAAGCAGATATAAATTGAATGAGAAACAGGTAGAGGGAAAGACAGATAGAATTTAGGAAATGGAGAGAAAAAAAACTGCGAAAATCATAGAAATGGCTAGACAGAGAAAAAGGATACATATAGCTAGAAATACAGTAAAATTGTCAGAGTTTTTTGTACATGGAAGTAACACTTTTGAACTTCAGTCTGGTCAACATGAATTTTTTCATAAAAAAGAAATCTAAATTATAAGATTTTTACTTCACATGAAATAATAAATCATCTAAAGTCGCCTCAGTAAAATAAATATTATTACAGTGCTTACCACTTGGGACAGGTGTGGAACTGCCCGTTCCCCTTACAGTGGGCAACACAGTTGAGCCACTGGACTGACTTGGTGGAGGAATTGTCGCTGAGAAAAAACAATTTCTACGCTAATTTTGGAATTGGATTCTTGTAGACAGGACTGACAGCTAAGAAAAAGCAGAAAAAACTTAATTGAGAAAGCTGAGAACTTAATATAAAAATTTTCAAACAGAGAACATTTTATAAATAAAGAAAAGAAATCAAATCAAGTGAATATAAAGGAAGGATTGGCATCTAAGGAATAATAATAATATTTGATAACATTTCATTAATTCAAACATTAATCAGAACATCTGCAAACTTTCCTTAATATATAAAGAGAATTTTTATTAAATGAATGAGAAAACAATAATCGCTGCAGTTTTTTGAATATTTCTACTCACATTGACAAGGGCAGAAAACTCTAATTTCATAGTCCTTGCACTGTGCATCGTTGTTATAGCTGAAACACTTGAGACCTTCCACAATGTCACAAGTCACTTTTTGGTTTCCGTTTTTCACATCTTGTTTTGTGAAGGCATCTCTGCACTCAATACTCAGTGGATGAGTGCAAAGTCCAGGCTTATTGGAAAGTAGCTCCATGTCACCATTACCTGTCATTTAGACAATAAGTTGGAGTCATCAAATCACTTTACTTATCATTAACATTTAGTTGGAGTAGTCAAATCAACTTCAATCTGTCATTTAGATAAGAAGTTTGTGTCATCAAATCACCATGCTGTCTTATTTAAATCACCTAATCTCTCATTAAGGTTAAAGTTGGAGTCATCATCAAATCACTGATCTATGATATTTAAATCAAATTGTCATCAAATTACCATTTCTTCTCAATCAGATACATAAGGTGAAGTCACCAAGTTAAATTAATGGTTTCATTTGGCTACTACAGTTATGGTATCAATAAAGACAAAATTTTCTATGCCACTGGGTAGACAAAATAACCCCATTTTGTGTTTTTTCTTAGGGGACGACAAAAGCTGCAATTTTTGACCTGAAAAAAGGTGTAGTAACCAAATTTCAATCACAAGCAGTTCCAATGAGCTCTTAAATACATCTGTTTTTTGTTTCAGATAAATCTAAACCTACTCTACTTGCTAAGTAGTATGTTATTTACATCTACATTATCCAGCTTCCTGATAGGTGCATACTATTTTTTGTTAACAGCATTCAAGTTTTCAGAATAATAACAGCTTACTTTTTATTATAACATTATTTCCCTAGTTTTCAATTACATAAAGATTAACTTCTACACATCTAATCTGGTTTCATGTTAGATATTTTTTTATATTATATCTTCCACCCACGCAAACATTTTCAAGATTGCATTGATCTTGACGGTCATTCCATGAAACACTGAACCTTTCAGGATCATAAATGAATAATCCTTTTGCTTAATAACACACACAACAATTGCCCATTCTGTACCTGTCTCTGGCTTGTCAAGGTTTGTCCAGTTACTCCAGCCACATACAGGAGGTACGTCAAGTTTTGGGGTACGGCTGGGCACAGGGGTGGTACAATCATGACTGGCCGTTCCGCAAACTATTTCATTGTCCATACATGTACATCTCGAGCATGGCGCTTTGGGATTTTGCCAAGTCTCCATGGGCTAATAGTTTAAAGTGTGGAAATTATATATATCTTTATTTATATAAAAATTCATTCCTTACAACATATCTGTACCTTATCAAAAGTCATTGGGAACTGTAAATGCTTTACAGCATATGATTTGGCTATTCATTTATTGAGTAAGCATAAATGTATGACATAATTTTTTACCAATTAATCCCCCCCCTCCATTTTCTCTTTCTCAAAAAAAAAAAAAAAAAAAAAAAAAAAAAAAACAAAAAAAAAATTTTTTTTTTCCTTACTTATTTTTGTACTTGCTATCAATGAGGTTTATTTTTTTTTCTCTTTGGCATATCCATATATGTAATAAAACATACCACAAAACCTCCACACAATACAATAATCCAACCTTAGCAAATGTCCCGTCAGGCTTCAGACAAGCGCAGAGTTGTTTCTTCACACACGTGAAGTCCCTAGCCAGCCTTTCATCTGAGCCACAGACTGCCTCCGATGGAGAGCCGATGAATTTGCAGCCTGGGACACAGTTCTGGGCAGTATTCTCACCACAGGCACCAGATGCTCGGCCCATGGAGTGGCAGACTTCATCACACTTGAAGGCACAAGGCTGCCACTCTTGACCCGGTGGGCACACAACTGGGAGATCATGCAAAAATTCTTGTAAATAATAAGTTTAAAGCCTTTTTTTACTTGCTTGAATTGTTTGCTTCTTGCTTGGTTTTTTAATTTTTTGTTTGTTTTTGGTTGTTGTTTTTTCTTTTTTCTTTTGGGGGGAGGGGGGGGGGGTAGTAATTTTAGTTTAGATTTTAGATTAAACTGTAAACATATAGTTATTAAAATATTAATAACTTAACTTCAATCTTAATGTAAAACAGAATAACAGGCCTTTAAGTTTAAGACAATTTTAAGGATGGCTAGTTTTCAAAGAAGATAGACTCTGATAGCCGCCTCCTGCTATTATCATGAACTAGAAATATGAGGACTGACAAAAAGATATTTTGCCTCTATTTTTTCTTGTCTATTCAATAGAGATCTCAAAGATAAGCATTATTGCAATATTCAATATTCAATTGGCCCATATTGAGATTATTTAATATGAAGTACAAAGACGGACAAATAGCCATTGTTTGTTGCTATTGCAATATCTACATGTCAAGCCTTCCAAGTTCAATAACAAACACAATTCACACTTTTCGCAATCCTTGAAATTACAATTAAAAAAAAAAATTACGAAAATGAAAAACATAAACAAACTCTGGTTTCAAACTTAATAACAAAACTTTTCAAAGTAAGTGAACATTTTTGGAATGGTGTCTGTTTTGATCAGGTACAGATTGTTTTTTTTAAAAATAACTTAAAATGATGTTAAAAAATATATCTTACCTGTTGTCCTATGGCCAAAATCCCCAGGTAAAGTGGTAAGGGGGCCTTTAGTTGGTTGCTTTGGTGGGGCAGGTGTGGGGCCTGGAAACCATAAGAAATGTTAAGGCTTATGTCTAATTGACAAGTTACTGTATAGTATTACTGTTAATTTCATTATCATTATTATCATAACCATTATAAAATTGTAACTGTCTGGGTGCAAGGCAGAAAGGAAGAGAATAAGGTAAAGCTAGAATGGACCAGAAGTTTTGACAGGATAGTTTGGAGATAATTTGTAAATGTATTTATTTACTGGATAAAAAGTACATGATAACGATGATGAGGTTGATGATGATGATGATGATGATGATGATGATGATGATGATGATGATGATGATGATGATGATGATGATGATGATGACAACAATGAAGATGCTCATGACAACATCAATGATGACGATTGTGATAATGATGATTATGAAGATGATGAACGACACGTGACCAATCTATCTTTTATCATTTTCTCGGATACGTAAATGTTTCAATTAAGAACCAAAATGATTATGATTTTAAAAAATGGCAATGAGTTGTAGTTTGTATCAAATTATGAATTAAATAAAAAATTGGAGCGCTCAAACACTTTAAGTTTAGCACTGCTTTTAATGTAAGTTGGTCCCATTAATTTTACTGGGCATTGTATCAAATATATCTGAAAGGAACATGGTTGATATCTTTGAGAAAATTTAGAAAACTTTGAAGCACTACAAATACACACAATTTTTCGTTTCACATTTACCTAATCTGCGGCCCTATGTTCCTTAAGGAATCAAGAGGCATAAGTCAAGTAAGTCAAGTTACCTAATCTGCACAACCTTAAATAGTTAATTCTGTTTCTGAAACAATGTACTATTCACACAAAAACACTATGAGGATAATGAGTAAGCTGTCAATTAAAATCAAATGTAAATAACTTTTTGCTAACTGCCTGATCAAAGATTTTCCTATCAATAAGGCAATTGTGAGATAATTGCGCAAAATAATGAAATAATGCACATTTTAAAAAAGAATTACAACAAAGAATATACGGAAGTAGCTAAGACATCAAAGACTGAAAATCTTTTTACCTGTGCAAGAATCACGCCAGCATAGAACCCTGACTTCATAGTCATAACAGAGTCCCTGCTGTACGTCTTTGTTGTAACATCTCAGCCCATGATACGGATCACACTGGACATGACTCTGCCCAGCATCCACTGAAGAAGTAGATGTGCCAGCTACTCGGCACTGAATATTCACAATGTCCTCACAGACTCCAAACTTGGTTTTCAGCGCTGAAATGGTTTCCATATCTCCATCATCAGAGAAGTCTGTATCCGGTTTGTCTACATTCAGCCATGGAGACCAGGCACAGTTCACCTGGATGTGGTGATCAGGTGTTCTGGTGGTCATCTTAGGTGGCACAGGTGTTTTTCTCTCTAAACAAGACAAACGATCAATGAGGTTAATGTCTGCAATAAATAAGCTTTACAAAAAACAGAGGTCATATTCTGAAAACTGACATTTCCATATATTTCAATGCAGTTCCAAATATTTCAATGCAGTATTTATATTATAATATGGCGCGGTGGCCGAACGGTTAGAGCATTTGTCTCCTAATCCAAGGATCCAGGGTTCCAATCTGGGAGATGACTGTGTTGGATCATTGGGAAAGACACTTTACACCATTTTCCTCTTCCCACCCAGGTGCGAATTGGGTAGTGGCATATTTAGCTAGAGAAGTAAACCTATGACAGCGTCCTGTCTAGATAGTGAGTAAAAATCATCTGTTCTGCTTCACGCTACCGGAACCGGGATACGCTCCGGCTCTATGAGCCTCATTGTTCTTGAAGGAACTTTACTTACTTACTTTACTTAATTTATAAAACAATATTTATTTAAGTTAAAAAAAAAATAAAACAGAGCAAAGAACTATTACTCCTGACAAGAATTCAAACATTCACCTAATTCCTTTTCACCAATTTCTCACCTCCACATTCACACTTGTACTTGATCTGGAAGTCCTCACAAGGGGGTACTCCAGCTGTTAGTTCCTC
>JBDFRD010032207.1:0-15131 GCA_039654405.1 Bullina lineata | reverse complement strand
TCTCTCTCTCTCTCTCTCTCTCTCTCTCTCTCTCTCTCTCTCTCTCTCTCTCTCTCTCCCTCTCTCTCTCTCTCTTCAACAGACTGAGGTCAAAATAATGTTAAAACGCTTTTCGAATGTGTCTCCCACCAGATTGTTTCGTTCCCTGTGAAGGTTTACTAGTTTTGAATTATTATAAAAAAGAAAAACAGTAAATTTCAGTTATTTCTATTGCTTCCTTGAGAATAAAGCTGACAAGTCATGGCTGAACAAGTGTGGCCGCACACTGGTTTTATTGTTTTTATACTCTTGTTCTTGATCCTGCTTTGCGATTCTGGGTTTTACATTCTATGATTTTAACTCCCAAAAATGCACAAGCTACAGCGATTGTTTCAAACTATAATGTAGTTTTTGCCGACCGTGATCTCACATACGTGACAAAAACAACGTAACGCTGTCATGACAACAATTAATTACTTTCCAGTCCACTTTAATAAAAAAAAACACGGATAGGAACGCAGACCCACTGTGAAGAAGGCAACAGTGTTGAGAGATCTGAAGGATTTAACTGCTGAATTTCACAGGTGCATGACGAATGTCGGCCACGGGAGGTGTTGGAGTTTGCAGATACAGCTCAAGCATAAGGTAATGCTAGGCACATAAAGGGAAAACACTTCGTTCCCCATTAATGGATATTAGGGCCTACACACATTGATGATTTATCACTGAAAAAAGAAATTAATTACAAAACAAAACACACAACGACAGCAACAATCCAAAAGTACAACAAAAAAGCAAGTCAGTTTTTTTTAAAACATAAAACCCTCCTTTCTACGGTTAAATAGAACTTTTAGAATCTGGGACGGGAACAAGTGCAGGTAGTGATATCATGCATGTATTTGCAATGTGTATACGTGAATAAATGTAAAGGTGCTAGGTCTTGGTGCATGGCTGGGATAAGGCCTTCAGTGGAGAGCGGTGCGTTTTCGCATTTGCACCATTTCCCACCAAACGTGTCGCTAGATACCCGAGACTATGTTGCTATCTGCGTGCTTCAAACAGCCTTGCGGTCTCATAATATCACGCTGTACAACCAAACCTTTTTTTTTAAAATTATTTTACCACACATAATTATTGCCCGTCATGTTTTCAAGCAATCGAAATACTGATTTCAGGGGTTTATTGTTCCTTCAACGTGGGAAGTTTTCCAATTATCGATGTGTCTATCACATTCAATTATCTGCCTGTGTTAACCGTTCTTGTCCTTTGAACGGGCCTCTACACTAGTAGATAAATAAATAAATAAATGTAAGTTAGTAGGTGGCTAAGTGAGTAAATTAATAAAATATCTACTATATTTTTTTGAACATCATAGAGCAGACCTGTCCAATGAACAAATACAATAGTTTTTAACCGTCCACAGAAATCCATGCTTTTAGTACCAGTACTCACAATGCATATGAGGTGGATTTTTAGATTTTTCAAAACTCAAACTTCGAGCAAAGCTGTATAAATTTCTGTTTCAAGAATTCTAGAACTTGAACGCATGCACCAGCAGCCAAAATTAATGGCGATTCACAGCGAGAAAGAATGGAAATGGCACGATCATGCCCAAATAATTAAATGTCACCTAGGCCTACGTTGAACTGATTTTCTGAAATTTTCACTCCACAGTTTCTACGTTTACGCGTTCCTTAGGTGACGTGCCACGCCCCTGATCCGCTTTTGCCATACACATTATATACAGGGGGGCAGAATAGCTCAATCAGTACGGCGTTCACTTTCTGTGCCAATGGGTCTGAGTTCGAGCCCTGTAAATTGGAGGATTTTTTTCTGCGAATTTGTTGATCTTTATTTACCCCTGGGTCCAACTGGGTCGTGCGGAGTCTGAATACCAAGCTCTATTGGAGATGAGCTATAAAACCGGAGATCGCATGTGTACGTTACGCACGTTAAAGATCCCTTGACAAGTCTAAAATCGTGCAAGAGTAGGCAAGCGCCGCTGTCACGGCAAAATTTCTAAATTTCAAAAATTATACCCATGAGTGTCTCACTCTCTATCTGCAGGTCAGACCGTATTGACCATTGTCTTTCTTTTGGAATAAAACTAGTATGACCGAGAGAGGAACAGCGCCTCTGAGCAAAGCGTTGTTTCTAATTAAGAGGCTGCCCAGGCAAAACAACGACATAGCTGCTTCGACCGTCTGTGAAAGACGAAAAGAGTCATATATGGTAGCTTAGTGATTTCAAAATATGAAGTAAGTGTTAAATTCAGCTAGATTGCTAAAGAAAATAAAAAATTAAAGAATATACCAAATGTACTGACCTTGCTCACAAGACCAGCAAAGTGTGTTAGTTTGGCATCTCTTGCACTGACCACGCTGAAGAGTTTACACAGCAGTGATCGGGATTCTCTGCGCTCCACAGACATAAACAGACAAGCAACAGACCTGGACCACAAAGAAATTAACTTGTTAGACGAGTTGTTGTACTGTGTTCATCACAAATCAGGTCAAGCTTTCTATTTTCAGTTTCTGTCATTATTATCACTTCTGGTATCACCAAATGGTACTCTTTCAAATGATATATAATTTTTTATGATACCTTGCACTCCATGGATATGGACCATGGAATCTATTTTTCTACCTTTAACACGACTAGCTGGAATGCGAAATAAAAAATAAAGGAGATGAAAAAAACCCAAAAATCCTCACTAAATGAAACAATAGAAATGTGCATGATGTAAACACAAACCTGTAGAAAGAATGGGGCTTGCTGATGTACTGCATCAAGTTGGTCAGGGATAAGATCGTATTCTCTTCTACCTCCTGTACCCAGTATGGAAAGAGAAAGAATTTGAAACACTTGGAAATATAAAAATCTATACGTAAAACTGACTTGTGCCTTACATTTATTTCAGGCAGCTGAAATACAGTGAGAAATAGGTATTATCAATCCAGTCAACGTGTACTTGATTATTAGGAGGCTGCATTACTACTGCCTTAGAAGAAGCAATACATTTTTCAAAGTAAAAATTGCCAAATGAAAAGTCTTCTCCTGCAAATGTAGCAAAAATAGATTATAATAACAGAGTTCTATTTGAAATATTATTTGTTACATCAACATACTATCAATCAAAAGAGGTAGGAAGTCATGTCTAGTAATTTTCTCTACATTTCTTATCTAGTAAGGCAATGATACATATCGGTTTCAATTGGGTTTCAGGTTTTATGTACTTGTCTCCATGAGTTCATTAACACTCACAGTAATTGGTAATGACCTTACAGGTTAAAAGTAAAGCAAATGTAGTCTTTCGCGAAACACATCGATTGTAG
Source organism: Bullina lineata (assembly GCA_039654405.1). Classification (NCBI taxonomy): domain Eukaryota; kingdom Metazoa; phylum Mollusca; class Gastropoda; family Bullinidae; genus Bullina; species Bullina lineata. The sequence continues at coordinate 11,817 of JBDFRD010032207.1, read as the reverse complement.
GCGATACAAAACAAATCCACCACCAACAGCAAAACACATCTTTCAATAAAATGTCCTTGCATAATATGAATCAATACCAAAACTCCTTTCTGAAAATTACACCTACCTCAGATATGTTTGAACTGCGTTTCAAGAAGGGAACCAGCAAGTCACATAACGTGCTGCACTCGGTTGGTGATGTTACAAAAGAACTCACTCTGGAATAACAATCAAAGGTTTTTATGAACATGGGAGAAATGGCTATCACGTCATTCTTCAATCACAGGCATGAAATACATAATATACACTTTGGACAGCACCACTTTAACACATCGTTGCCTCATTTTACAAGGGTCGTATGTCCATGGATCATTTTTTTATAGAAAGGCTTTAAAAATTTGACCGCTGTCCACTTCAAATTATGGTAGTGGTTGTGTGAACCCAGTGTTTTCAGCTCACACTGCATCATGTACCAGTACCATACAAGCTTCAACTTTTGTGGAAATACAACAAATGAAATGAAGGTCTATTGATGGCCTTAACTTGAATTTTATTAAAAGTGGACATACGACACTGGTAAACTGAGGCGATGTTCTGAAGAAAAAAAAGAATATGTGAGTATTTTTCCATATGCAACTAGATCTGTTTCACTCTTTCAGAACATAAAGCGTCTGCGCCATTCCACAGCACACAGTCAAGACTTGTGTTGTTTTATAGTTAATATTGTTTTAATTAATAAAATAGTTTCCAACACAGATTATCACGATGGATACAGCATTTAAAAAAAAATTAAATACTTCATATTCAGGACTGAGCTTTTGATATGAAATAATACTCCAATGACAGAACAGGAAGAAAAAAACTTGCAGCAAATCCATTCCAAAATTGAAGAAAGGAAACGAATTCAAAGGAAAAGAAAAATGATTAAATAATAACTAACTAACTTACTTACTTACTGCCCTTTATGCCGGCTGGCATGTAGGGCAGCAACAAAGGTCCTCCACTAGTAACTAACTAACCTGGCTAATATCTTGAGTTCCATGACTGAACTCTGTTTTTTGCTGTTTTTTTCCGAAGTGACTTTCTTGAGCACAGCCTGCAAGTAGGTGAGCAGCTGTGGGATATGTGGAAGCAGTAAGTGCTCACCCACACTTCTTCCTTCCACATCTGGTACAGGGGTCAGGGGGAAACAAAAAGAAAACCATGAAATAAAGAATGTTGAACGGATAAAAGAAAAAACTTGCTTAATGCATGCATATAAAGTACCGACTTTAGATCTACTGATACCATTAAAATGAAAAAAAAACTTGTAATATAAATAAACAAATACACTGAAACAAATATATTTTATTACACTAAGAATGATTACCTTACCATTTTTTTCTTTCTTTGCATAATTGCAAATAAAATAATATTTAAAGGAGGGACAAAAAGGAGGAAAGGGGGCAGCTGAAAGAGAGATGAAAAGAACACGTAGGAAGAAAAAGAAGCAAATAGAAATAAGTACAATCACAGTATAATGATAACAAATAATGTGTCTTAAAAAACCCAGAAACCCCAGTGAAAAAATCCTACATCACCTGTGACAACAATGAAAGGTTTGGGTAATGGAGGCGGCTTCTTTCGTCCCTCCCATTCTGACTCATCCTCTTCACTCAGAATGCTGCTGACTAGATTCAAGATGGCAGTGGCCACTGATGGATTGATGGATGGAGCATTGAGGAGAGAGAAAACACAAGACAAGGGTGTCAGCTCTCCTTTAGCCGATTCACTTTCCTGCTTCTTATGGTCCAGTAAGGGAAAAAATCTGGGGTAAGAGTGAAGAAAATAGGTTAAAAAATTGTATGAAAGAAAATGAGCATTCCGTACACAAAATAATATTATATATTTATTATTATACTATAGTTTTAATTCACGAGTTCATGGCAAGCATTTCATTCACCAGCATGGAAGTCCTTTATTTGTAATGCAAAGATCTTAAACTAAAAGGTTTTTCTCATCAAAATACTAGAGAAAAACTCATGATCCCTAAATTAGTTGAGAAATATATATGAATATAGCACATTTTTATACATAACTATGCAAAATCAGGGAAAGAATTAACACCTTGTGGACCACTGACGAGAATACTTGCGAACATCGGCCTTTGCTTTTGGACCAGTGACGAGTATTCTCGCGTTTGGGGTGACCAAAATCTAAACCGCTCCAACTTTTCTCTAACTTTTCCATCGAGTGCTGACTTAAAAATTTTGGAAGTGATAAGCACTCTACCAGGAAAGCCACTGGGTGGTTCATCGCACTAAGAAGATCCAGGGTCAGTGTCAGACAGTCACTAAGGTGTTAAACTGAATTTAAACTTTAAGATCCACAGTTTCTGCCATAGGTGCAAAACAACAACAAAGACAGCCACCTGTGCACTTTGCTCCACAGAACAAAGAGATTGAGGAGTGGGGTGGGGTGGTGCACTCCTTCTAGAACCAGCTTGTCTGCCTGGGGCCACACAACAGCTTCAAACAAAGCCGAGATCTCACCAGCACTCAGATCCAGGTCATCAAAACTCTCTAGAAACTGACAACACAAGAAATAATAGGAAATAATTTAATGACTTTTATGATATTAAAAAAAAGGTTTGCGTGAATAGCAACAGTGCCCACTTCTTTTGTTTTAAAAGTCCAGATAATGCTTATCATATTTTATAATGATGAACACGAAGTCATAAAAACTCACTTTGACAATGCTTTTTCAGTACGATGGACTTTTAGTTAGAAGATGGAAAATAAATAACACAGTCAGTCACAGTTTCATAAGAGCCAACTTTTCATGGAAGTGTAAAAACTGATACAACTTTCCTCAAAATTGTTTTTAAATTTTCTAAATCGCATCATTAGATGAAGCAGAAAAGTGTGGATCGAGAACCAAGAGGGGACTATAAGCAAACATACATAACAGAACACAAATTTTGTTTACCCCTTTTTCATATGCACCCCACACTTTAGTAGTAGATAATTGACAATAACGACTATAGATCTATCATGCTTCACTCTGTTTGAGGCTATATGCAAACTCATCACCAAATAATCAGATTTTTGTTCTGTTTTGTTTTGGACATCCAAAACAACTGAAAGACTGTACCTGGGTAACCTGTTTCACACAGGTGTGGCGCAAAGACTTGAGCAAGTTCACCACACCACTGAGCACCTTGTCTCTGTAGGTGAGCGCTGTGTTCAAGGTTGCTGTCAAGCCTAGGAGAATCTGGAGCACTCCGTGGGAGAAATCTCCGAGCCGATGACCCAGCTTGTTGATGACAGTGTCAAGTGAGTTCAGAATCCTGCAATTCAAGTAGTGTATGTATGATAACTGAGGGATTTGACAAGATATAAACGGTGAGTTTGATTTATATTGTCATTACTTACCGAGAATGGATGGAGTAATTTTCAGTAGAAAACAACAGGTCCCACTAATGAAGAGCCTAGTAGCATATTATAAGTGTTTTGTAAAGCTTTCTTTTACATTTCACAACATTGCCCATCAGTGTGTGACTTTTTCTTTAAAAAAAAACAAAAACAAAACAAAAAACATTATGCAGTAAAAGAACAACGACGCAGTGTAGACTTCTGACACACACAATGGGTACAGACATATCAATTAAAAGCAAACAAAATTTCAAATCACTTTTTATTGTCTTTAGCATTTGAAAGTGCATCTCTCTGACTAAAAGTATTAAAAATATCATTTATTTACCAATTCTTAGAGTAATTTTCTAAAATCAAGTAACAATAATTGAAAAGCCAATTTACAAAGTACTTGCAAACTATCATATTCTTCATAGCCTGATAAATTAAGTGAAGCATGTACTCTACTCATTGTGTCAACCAAAACAGGATGATGGCCTTTCATTTATAACATAGCCCTTACCCTTTTATTTTCTTCAAAGGAATCATTTTCTTCAGATCCAAGTTTCCCTGTATATCTTTGATCACTGTAACAGGATCTTCTGAAAGAACAATGTGGACATATCACATCATATGAGTTTTACAACAATTATTTTCAATTACTATCATTAGATATGTCACTGTATATGGACAGCCACTTTGATCCTTTAAGTCAAGCATGGATAGATCTACAATTGTCAACAACCTATAAAGATTCTGTAATCTTTGTGAACCACTCTTGGGCTCTCATGCTTCATTAAAAAGAAAAAAAACAGCTAAAATGTTTGATAAAACTTCAACGCCTCTCCCTTTTAGATTACTAAATATCTCATAGACCCCTCCACTCCCATTAACAACTATGAAATATTGTTAAATACATAAAATGAAATGAAAATAAAAGACAAAACAAATAAAGAAATAAAATATTTATAGTCAATGCTACCTGAAATAAAATATTTATAGTCAATGTTACCTGAGATAAAATGCAGACAAGGTTGAAACAGCAGCTGTAAAAAGTACTTGAGCTCATCTGGGCGACATCCACCGAGAAAACGCAGCACAATAGAGCGTCGTATGTGACTACGCGATTTTCCAGCCGTTTCATTTCCTGCTTTTCCATGCATCTTTCCATACAGAATCCTGGAATAATACAAGTGATAAGTTTTGTGTCTAACAGTAGCTTAAAAAAAAACCTCATTATTAATTAGATCTTGAATATTTGAGAAACGGTCAGCATATGAATAAAGGCATAAGCTACAAGAAATAAAAATCAAGAACCATTATAGTTTTAAAATAAACTTATGCTTGATGTCAGATAACGTACAATTTGCTGTACAATATTTTAACTTTTAGAAAACCCATCTCTGTCCTTTCTGCATAAGATATGTCTGTTACCTCATTAACACAGGTAAAAGCCCTGCCCGGTTCTCAGCCTTGACTTCACTGGTTTCTTCATCCACTCGGAACAGGACAACTTCACTCTTGAAAGTTTTGTCATCAAGAAGTCGGCCAAAGTTCTCCCTGAAACACACAAACTAAATGAGCTCCTCTTCAGACTAGCATGATGCTTAATGTTCAAAAAAAGTGTTGAAAATACTATTTCATGAAGGAAAAAAATATAAAAAAGAGAAATTAAATTTTCCCTTACATAATTCATTTGGTGATCTAATTTGATCGAAAGATATGCATCCAAAAAAAGAGAACAAAAATATTCACAATGCTCATGAAAATACCAAACCTTTTCCTCAAGAAAAAGCTGCAAGCCAGAGAACGTATATTCTTGGTATTTGAAAGGTTCTTGTCGACTAATAAGGGGTAAAATAAAAATCTTTCAAGGCTTATAATGCCCAAGGAGCTGAAGTTTTCATTAGTTTCAGTAATATGCAATTGTGGTTTATGGATAACATCCTAGGCAGTTCCCAGTGGTACTGTAGGTTTACTTCCCTATTATGATATGCCGGCAACTAGCATGCCCCTGGGCCAGGAAAGGAAATTGGTATAAAATGCCTTCATAAGGACACAACCTGCACACTGTAAGGATTCGAACCCAGGACTGTTGAACTGGGAATCCACAGCTCAGATCATTCAGGCATATTGCCACCCTATTTACTAATGAAAGCTGCAACATTAACATCCTCACCTGTAGGGTAATATATCTGGAGATTTATAAGTAAGGATACAGTCAAAGGCTGCTTTCTGCACAGATGAAATACGATGCTTGAGGAACTGAAAATGAAAGTGATAAAGAATTAGAATCGTGCACAGAGAGCGAGAAGATTATCAGAATACTTTTAGTTTTGAGATCTGTTGGGTTTTTTTATGTCAAGAAAACCTAGTAAGTAAAACATGCGTATAATATATCCTTCAAGCATTGGAACACAACCATTATGTAGCTAAATGAAGTTATCCAACATTTGTTATTACTATTATCATCATTACTTCTGCAGTCTAAATGGATCTCCCAAAACCAAGGCTACTGAAGGACAGCCATCGTGACCGTATGTTCCAAAGAACCAGCTGACTATTATTTCTATTGTTCCAAGTTTTTAGTATGTACATGTTGCTCTGATGCGCAAGATGTTTTATTTTATATTTGTCATCCAATTAAGCATCTTCTCACATGATTTCTCCTCCAACCCACACCAAAAAAAAAAGACAAAAGAAATGAACAAATGAACAAAGAAGAATGAAAGAAGTAAAGAGAGTACAACATTACTTCATAAAATGTGTCCTGCACTGGAGCAGTGTTGAACATAGATCTTTGTTTCTTGAACAAGGCAAACAGGTCAAGGTGGACTAGCAGACTCCTGGAATTGACAGAATACTGAATTAATAACCACTGAGTGAGGTCATGTACCTTTCAATAATGGTGAGCACTAATTATATCAAGTAAACAGACATGCCAACCCCATTTGAGGCTTGGAGTAATCACGAGCTGAACTCACAGTAAAATCAGGACCCAAAAGAGTAATTTTACTGCGCACAAGGATAATGTCAGAGAACGAAAATGCAAAGGCAATGATATTTAAAAGCAAATATATCTCGCCGTAATTTCTAACAGCTCTCCATAATTTCTTACGGCAAACCCGTAAAGTTGGCATATCTGAGTAAATATTTCAAACAGTGCCACCATCCATCCCCTCCTCCTCCCAAAAAATGACGAAAAACAACACAGTAGAAAAATCTACAAGTAAGTGAGTAACAGTCTGAATTACATCAACAATACATTTTCTGGACTTTAATCATTTCTGCTCTTTGATTTCATGTGTTTACAATGTAATTCTACATACACTGTAAGCTGTAATCACAATTTAATACACAGTGTCTGATTCTATTTGTCTTTGACATTTGTTCCATACATTATTATATATATAAATAGAGAAAGTTGTATTGAAACATACAAAATTGCAGCTTTCTTCCTCTTGACGGCTGATGCCTTCATATCATGGCTCATTGGCATAGATGGCTCAATGTCTTCTTCATCTGGTTCTACTTCCATCGTCTCAGCTTCCTCTTCTTCAGAGGCAGGAATGTCTGTAACTTGGGCAGAGATGTCTTGGGTTGAACTAGTCTCTTCATCTGCATTGCTCAGCTCATTCCTGCAACACAACACAAGTTCACTTGCATTTACTAGTATACATCCTTGTCAGTGTGCAAAGGTTTTCTATTATTAGGCAAATAGTTATGAGCCAATAGTTGAAACTACCTGATGTGATGGCCTGGCCTAGTTAGAATGTATTACTGCTTTAATCCTTTCATTTAATAGGCCTAGACTAATATTTTCAATGTCCCTATCTAAAACTAATCTCTCCTGTAGTTGACGTTGGGATGATCTACTCCTCTGTCAAATAAATTCAGCACAGCAGCGAAAAGGAAAGAAGAACAAAGACTAGGTTAAAGTTCATTGGCGTCTTATAGGCATGAAGTTGCCACTTTTTTTTTACAGCATAAGTTCTTACTTCTCATGTGCAATTACAGAAAACATGAGAATATGCCAGACACATCTAACTGCATGAAAAAAAGGAATATTGACCTTGTCTTATCTGATTTTATGGACAAAAGAACCAAGATAAACTCACTTGAGAAAGTTCATGTAGAGAGTACACAGTTCATCTGACCTCAGCACACATTTCTCAGGAAACTTTTTCATTGCTCTCCACAGCTGGACCCGAAAGTTGGTGAAATCTGGCTTACGAGCATCAGAAACGATCTCTGTTGTGTGCCTTGTGAACAGCGACATAAGGCTAGGCATTTCTTCTTCTTCTATGGAACTGTCCATGACAGTGTTGCACTGAAGTTCCTTTTCTATTGAGAGGAGAGCAGTAAAACTTGAACTGAATGCAATAATGGAACATAATTAAACGAATGTTTCTACCATAAAGATCCATTAAACTGGAGTAATTCAATATTTTGCAGTGGAACCCCCAAGGAACCCGAAAACAGGGAAGGCCAGGGGAAACATAAAGAAGATGTACGGAAGGAGACAGAGAAAGATCAGGAAAAACATAGCCATAATTGGCAAGGATGTCCCAGGACAGAATGAAGTGGAAATTACTTGTGTGTGACCTATACCCTGATAAGGGTGAGGGGCAATGATGATGAATTCAATATTGTTACACAATTCTATTGATCTCAAATAAGAAACATCACTGCCCATTTTTCTTCAATAAATCCTCACCAGACTCCTGAGCTGCTCTTTTCAATTGTGCCAGCATAACATCCCAGAATTCCTTGATGTCAAGATCCTGTGCATGGCTAGTGATGATCTCAGAAAGAGGATTCCACAGAAGTTTGAAGTTCCAAAACTCGTTTCCAATGAGGAACAGTAGTGGGGCCTGGAGAAAGGTGTTTGATCAAAAATGGTTTTCTTAGCCAGCACAATAAAATGGAAAATAAAAAAAAATGTATAACTGGAATCTTCACTAACTATAAGGATACAAAGATATCCACCCTATTTCCACAAGAAAAAAAAAGCAATTTCTAAACATTTTCAGCATATAAATGTTAAAACCCAACAAGCATAAATTACTCTCAATCAAACATGAGCTTAATCTCTTTTCAAATAATGCAAGCAAACATAAAGGTATACTCACCTTTGAGAAGGGCCCCTGTGGCAGGCACTTGACCACCATCTGACAGTCTAACTTGCGGAGATGGACCAGCTTCTCCCGGTAGTTCTGAACATTAGGCTCCAGCTTTTCAGCAGCCACCATGCTCTTAAAGACGCATTCTCGACTCACATCCTGTAACAACATGGAATGCACGTCACTTCCTTTAAGGTATCCTTCTTTCAGGCTTTTGGACAATCTATTTTATTTATATATAGGCCTACACAGTAATCTGAAATGACATAAAATACGATAACTTCTACATAAAATAAAGGGGGTTCGACAGGTTAAAGGATTTTCTATCAAACTTCGTCTTTTAATGCAGAAAAACATTCATTACTTGTGTTTATTTAAACCAATACTTCATGTTATCAAGACAATTTAAATAAACATTTTTACATTTCAAAACTGTTTCTTAAAAAGTGAAGAATGAAATTATAGAACACACAAGACATACAAGGAAGTCCTCCTTTGAGATATACAAATGTGAGCAACTCTGTCACAAAACTTGATAACTACTATTTACACATTATGAGATAAACTTTTGCTTATATCATGTGTTAGTTCCCACTGTTGCATCTAAAGCCTAGATGCCACCGAGATGCTACCCTGAAAGAGTTTATTGAGGTACAGACAAAACACTCACATCTCCGTAGTCAGGCAACACTGCAGGAAACAATGACAGGATGTGGCAGGTCAGCAATCGTACCTTGAGGGGAAAACATAGAAGTAATCTTTAGTGAGGTACAAGAAGCACAAGTTGTGTAGGGTATAAAAATGTCTTCACAAATAAGTTTAAAACCAGAATAAATCACAGTCAAATGAAGCAGCACCATTTCTCTTCTCTGCTGCAGTATTTTATGTGTCACTTGTAAATACTGCTCATCAGAAGAAAGTTTGAACAACCATAGGTATGAACGTTTTTGTGAGGGGTTTTCAAGGAATCACAGCACCTACTTGATTATCTTAACACTGTATCCAAGGCATGAGGCACGGCTATTTCTGTCTTTACCACTGTTCTTGGTACCACTGATAAAACAACCTCTGTAATAAACATGCAATAAGCACACCGCTATAATAATATATAACCAGATTATTCACACCATCACATCTGTTCCTCACCTTGTGGGAAGCAGAGACCAAGTTATATTCCAAGAGAATATAGATCTCTTTCAGCTTCTCTTCTGTGAGAAGATGGGAGCTTTGTGGACAAGACAGAAAAAGGTCTAAGATCTGGAGTGCCAGAGGACAGGATGGATTTGCTCTGAAAATAAAGTTGTTAAACATTTGACAATACGAGGTACAGCTGTGAGTTCATGAAGTTTTGTCTCTATGTTACAGTAATGTTTGCAATGATGAACATCTTTGAAAGAATCTATGTGACAGAAATGTTTGCAATGATGAACATCTTTGAAAGAACGTGGCTTTGTGACACAGTTGAAATTAGGTCGAGCTTTTTATGCTTGTATTTTATCTTGTATGCAAAGTTCCTTTAAGGCCTATGAGGCCAATAGAGCCAGAGCTTATCCCGGTTTTGGTAGCGTTAAGCGGAACAGATGAATTAACTTCATCTCCTAGACCGGACGCTATCTCTAGTCTGTCGTAGGTTTATTTCCCCAGCAGAATATGCCGGTACCCAATTCAGACTTGAGTGGGGAGAGGAAAAACGTAATTTTTAAAATGTCCTTTCCCAAGGACACAACACAGTCACTTCCCAGATTCGAACCTTGGACCCTTGGATTAGGAGTCCAATGCTCTAACTGTTCAGCCACCGCGCCACCATTATCTTGTAAACATGGTGAATATTTTGGTTACATGGATAGTTACCATAAATGTTGGATAGAAAAATAGTCATTAACAAATTAAACTTCTTTTTTTAATTCACATTTTCTGTAAGCAATAGTAACAATAAATTCCCCTGATAAAACTTTTTAAAAAAAAAAGAAAAACAATTTTTGTGTCAGAGCAAGTGATAACAATTTTGCTTGAGCCTTGACAAAGAGCACTCACCGTACAACATCCAGCACTGGTTCAAATTCCACTGGCAGCTCTTGAGTTTTTGATGATTGACTCACTGTGACAATAGTCCTCAAAAGCTGATTCAGCACTGGAACTAAATCTTTGCCTACGAAGAAAGGATCAAACTTCATGGAAAGGGAGAAAAAAACAACTGAAATTCTCAAATATTGACTCTCAATAACATTTTGTTAAATTAATGGCACAAACAAGATAAGAATAAAACATGTGTAAAATGTAATCCTTTCAGCAACTAACAGTGTCCAATTCCTGCTTTCTCCTAAAAGAATCCAGATTTCAAAGTGAGAAACAGCCAAAAACTTATTTAAAATCTAATTTTAAGGAGAGGCATATTATCCATGTGAAATCCCACTTTTCAACTGTTTTACTTGAATGAGACTTGTCTTCGACATTGTATGTTTGAGTGAAGGTCCGTAACCTGTTACCTCCTAAACGCATTCACTGCCAGCTATCTGTTGCTGAATCCAAGCCCCCCAAAAAAAGATGTTTAATTTTTATGAAATAGTGAGAAGAACTTGATTAAAAAACCTATTTCAAAGTTTTTTTGTTCATTTTCTTTTGTGAAAGAAGGTGTTATGTTAATCCAGCGAAGTAATACCATTAATATTGGCAATTAGCAAATATTTCTTTTCCATCAATCGGCGAATTTAGCAGTGAAAGGGTTAAGTGTCACTGATCCTTATCTAAAACTCTAGAAACTCTGTTACAAGAATTGACATCAGACATCTAGAACTACTTACCAGATTCCTCGCCAGCAGTTTGCAGTGTCTGCTCCTTCATCAGCCTCCTCCACAGAGCTCCAACTTTTGTTAAACTTTCCTTGATACTGTATATGATAAGCAATAGTTAGGTAATGAAGTATGCACCTAAAAATACAGATGGAATTTACGTTATTATGTTCATTTACTCTAGGATCAATCTGCAACATGAGCATGAGAACCTCAAAATCAAAGAAACAAAACCAACTGTCCCAGGCTTTTCACTCCTTGACATAATGTTGCATAAAATTATCTCCAAGTCCCGGCAAATCCACACGCACACCTTATGCTGCTAGTATCACTATACAAGGGTGGCGCGGTGGCCGAATGGTTAGAGCGTTGGACTCCTAATCCAAGGGTCCAGGGTTCGAATCCGGGAGGTGTCTGTGTTGTGTCCTTGGGAAAGTCACTTTACACCATTTTTCCTCTCCCCACCCAGGTGCGAATTGGGTACCAGCATATTATGTTGGGGAAGTAAGCCTACGACAGACTAGCGTCCTGTCT
>JBDFRD010032206.1:0-26626 GCA_039654405.1 Bullina lineata | reverse complement strand
TGGACTTGTGGGGCATTGAACCCGTTTGTTGTTGTCCAAGGTTCTCAGTCGCATATTTAATGAGGTCTGTTGCATGAGTTACTGGAACCTGTGAACAAAGACAATTATAAAGTACTTTTCGAAGCACAGGTGCGTACTCTTAACCATCTTTTGTATCAACAGGCTCTTGCTCTTTATCTACATTTTCTGTAATCTGGCTCATGTTATAGTCATTTTGTTCTATAAGTTCTTTCTCTCTTTGTAGCTGCTTGATAGAATTGTGCAATTTCTTATTTTGATCAAGAAGCTCAATAGTTTTGACTGTCTTTCTTAGCCGGTAACTCCACAGTGTCCATCGAAAACCATAGATGTAGTGATGCTGTATAGAGACAAAATACATTGTGAAAAACATGCAGAGCAACAAACTAAACAACCATCATACATTGTATACGGAATACCCACAAACAAATTGATAATAATGATAAATAGGACAGCTTTCTCTTGAAACAGACACTGGCGCCAGGTGGGTGGGTCACGTGTCAGGATGCGAGGAAGAAGCGCCACACCTTGACCGTAGGCGCCCCGTTTCTTTATCTTCAGTGCTGAGTTGAGCACGTGGTCTTGGGAAAAATGGCGCTGGACAGACAGTGCAAAGTGAAGGGAAGGAGATGGGAGACATGGAAATGGATGGAGGGGGTTGGGTGGGTGAACTGTTTTTTGTTGGGGGGGGTTTGTTAGCGCTTCTCAGCATTTTATTCATGTCATGGGGATGGGAGAGTAATTAAAGAGTTTGGCGTCCCTTTCACCAGACATGGTGGTGCAACATCACCCCTACCCAGCCCTAGCCCCCATCCCCCTAACAAAATCCTTTTTTTCCCAGGCCTATGATCTGCACGTGGTCTGGCAATCAATCTGGTGGGTGCGCTGTTTTTTGTTTGTTTGGGGGGGGGTTCGCTTTTTATTCAAGTCATGGGGATGGGAGGGGAGGAGGGGGGTAATTAAAGAGTTCGGCGTCCCTTTCACCAGACATCGTGGCGCCACATTACATGTTCTGTTCACCCCAACCCCCAACAAAATCCTTTCTTTCCCAGACCTACAATCTGCACGTGGTCTGGCAATCAGACAAATTATGCAAATTTTGGCGGCCTACTTCCTTGAACGGGGATTCACAAGACTTTATCAAAGCCCTAAGTTCCCTGCAAAATCCAGAATCTTCCCTGAGTCCCGAGTTGACATGTCCATGCAACTTTGCCCCGCGGGGAAAGTCTTCACCCCCACCCTGCCACAACCCCCAATAAAATTCTTTGTTTCAAGTCCACGTGCTGAAGCAGGTCTTTCGCCCACGGTGTATTACGTAATGTCTGTGGACTAATTGCCGGAGGTGCGATTCGCAAGTTTCAATAAAATCCCCCGTTCTTCGGTTAACATGTCAATACAACCTTAACATCGCCCGACATGAAAGAAAAATGGCACCATGACGCTACCCCTCGCCTCGGGGAAAGTTCTGGAAAGATCCACAGACAGAGATGGTGCGGATTTGTCGGTGGCCCTTTTATCTTTCTTTCTCAAGGTACTCTCCTTCTGGGGATGGGGAAATTGCTTTTGCTCTCTGATTGGACATCGTTGTATTACGCTTTTGATTGACAGAATTTGCTCCGCCCACGTGTCTTGTTGTGGCTGGAGAAATACATCAACAAAACTGCTTCCAGCTCTGACCGCCAGTCTTGCTTATCTCTCTGCCTGTCAATCACATAGGACTGTAGAGGCTCTCAATACACCCCACCCCCTTTAAAAAAAATCTCCAATCCAAGGGGAAGAGCATTTTCCAGCCTCTTCCAATTAGCCTAGCACAATCAACTGCGATTTGGTGAACTCGAAATGACCCCGCCCGCCAACTGTGACACCTCAAGGCCGGTCCCCCCCCCGCATTCCCCCTTTCTCCATCGCGTCCGAACTCCTTGCCCGCCGCCTCACACCTATCGTCAACTCCTTGGCTGCCCGCTCGCGCGCACGCCTAAACCCACTCACGTGTCCGTCAATTCAGGTGGGGAGAGGCTATCGTACTTTTTTGAGAGAGAGAGCTTGTACGTGCATTGATTGTTATTACAAAAACTATCAAATCTAGATCTAGATTGAAAAGAACATGATAGAGAGCGATTCAAGTGCATCATTTAAGCCCGACTCTTAGCCATGCCTATGACTAACACGCAAAGGTAATAACAGCATAGCTAGGAGGAAATTGCATAAAAATATCAATAAAGTATAAAATCTCAAATAATAATCATTTGGATGGAAAACAACTTCATTTGTATCATTAGACTATCGTGACTAGATTAGATCTATCCAGATCAAGTGCAGCCGTTGGCGATAAATACTACAACACACAAGCCAGCATAATTAGCCTGAGCCTAGCCAGGCCTTGGCTAGATCTTGGGAGAAGGGTATAAATTTGGGCAGCAGAATAAACATTCTGGGCTGGGGTGAATTTTCATGAAAATTGGCATGAACATAGTCGAATACTTCAGGATTCTTATCGTGTTTTTATTAAAAAAGTATACTTCAAAATCAAAAGTTACATGGACTTAAAACTTACCTTTTTTCCCATGACCATAACTTCCGATGAATACACCTCGGAGGAAAACAAAAAACACCACAGAAAAGCTGAAAGCCTCCTCTTGAAATGTATGTACGGCACCACTGGCAAAATGCGGGAAATGATGCAAAACAAAGCGTTTATATTGAGGCACCTCTAAAATAGCAAACAAAACCCCCACGCAGCCGCTACGGAAAAACGGCGACACTCGCAAGCGCCCGCGGGCTCGGTTACGCGACTGCCTACACAGGCTTCACTCAGTAGGGTTAAATTAATAAATTATTAGATCTAGTATAATAATAAAGTCAAAATGCAAGCAAGTAAAATAAGTTACACCCCAATTTATCTGAATATCTAAGGCCTGAGTAAAATCATTTTGCCTGCGAAGTATGATCTCGCCAAGCCACCCGTCCGCAGATCTATTGAGTGTTGTTATTAGGGCTGGGAGTGGAAGAAAACCCAAAATTTGACGAACCCGCCACGGCGTCAGCCCAGCCGAATTCCGCGGCCAAAAAAAAAAAGGCTGACCTACTGTCCTACATAAAGATGGATAATTGAATGCATTATAAAATTAAACGTGGATATATAGATAGATTCTAGATATATTTATATATGGAAAATATTGATAACCTCATCACTATGCCATGATATATCTTGAGGTTGTTGAGAAGGGTCAAGATTTCTGGTCCTTCCCATCAACTCATCCAACAATGCTTTCGCTTCGGCGGCCATCTTGAAAATGTTGCTGAAAGTTGGAAGCAAAGTGAAAAAAATTAAAGAACATAGTACTTGAAAAATTTCAAGTACCTATTCTAATCTTCATTTAAAAAGAAAGAATAACAACAATAAATATAGGGCCTAATGCTACCCAAACAATAATATGGACGTGGAGATAACTGCGGTCATGAGATTATGGGTTTTCCTGTCTCGTTTGCAGTTTCCGTGAGACTGGCCGGTAACCTTTCTGCGGAATCGGTCTTCATCAGACTCATAGGGCCTGAGCCTAGTCCTTACAAAAAGTACTCGTCTGATACATGTACTCAGATAATATCAACATGAGTAGCTCCTCCACTTCCCGTTTCACCTTTTTGATTATTTTTCTTTACTGCACATAATGCAAATCCTTGCACGTGCCATTTACTCATTTACAATCATTATTATTATACATGTATATGCTGCAGCATCAAAAAAAGGACAAAACCCTCGTTGAATTGAACAGTAGATATATGTAGGCCTAGTTAGATGCTCCCTAAAAGTGGGCCAATGTTTTCGCGGTTTTTTTTTTTGTTTTTTTTTTTGGGGGGGGGAGGAGTTGTTTGTTGGGAGGTATTTTGTGGCAGAACACTCCCGTAAAAAATAATAATGATAATAGCCTAGGATTATAACCACGTCTCAAATCTCCTTCACGGTGAGCATTTCCCTAACACGTATGTGTGAAGGCGAAGCCGATACACTTGCCTAAACACCTGTAGCCGCCGTGACCGATTCAAATATTGTGCCGTTTCATAACCGTAAATCAAATTATGTTTTACGAGACGGCAATGTGAATCATAACAATTCCTTTAGTTGGCAACATCTTTTTGTTGTTGTTATTGTTGTTGATGTTGTTGTTGTTGTTGTTGCATTCTGCTCTTGCTGATTTATTTTTTTACTGAGAGCTTTCAACAATGACGTCAGCTAACCTTCCTGATCGATCGTTTTCAGTAACGATGTTTCCTGGCCAACACGTCTACCCGTTTCGAGTCGTAGGCCCAACAGGTGTGCATCAAAGTCGACAAAGATAAATCATGGACTTAAAACAATACTTAGGCCTACCATTTTTTTGTGCATCAACAAATTACTCAAAAAAATACAGAAGTAACCGATATAATTTACTCACATCGCGGAGTGACGCTTTACTTCCATCTGATACATACCGTACCAGACCTACATTTTATGAAAAATAGTGCACCCTATGTAAATAAAACAGATCTACGTGTAAAGCCTCGATCTCACTGGTGATCTGTTTCGTTTTCATACGTGCAACTAAAGGGCGGTCGATTTTAATTCTTCATTATTTTTCTATTATTACTACCTAGCTTTCCTGGCCATTCGTTGACGCCAATTTTCAGAAAGAATCCAAATCGTCTGCCAGTGTTAACGAAAATGGATCTGAGACATGTGTTTGTTGACTGAACGCCAACGGGAACTACATGTACATATCTACTCCTAGCCTTGGCCATTGAGTAAACAAGGCCTTCTTCTTTTTCTTCTCTTTTTTTCCCCCTCCTCCTCTTCTTCCTCCTTGCTGTGCATCTCCTACGTCAAAGTTGACGAATCTAAGGAGATAACAGAACACATTTCAAATACAGGGTAAACACTAGAGAAATGGAAAAAAAAAAAAGAAAGAAAAAGCTTCATGGGGGCACAGCACAAAGGAGAGGATAAAAGAAGAAAAAACGAAAGAAAAAATGATTAACTTAGTGTCACTGTTTGGAAATATTCGTTTCCTGTAGATTTGGGCCTACCATTGGAGGGTGTACTATCCATGGTCAGACCTGATTTCACGGTTTGGACAAAGTGATTGGACTCCATGTCTTGTTAAAACTATTTTTTTTAATTTAAAAAAAGCGTCTCTTTGACTATCCTCACAAGATTAGTAAGTCAGCTTAAATAGAATGCAGGGTCAATCAATCAATCTACCTGGGTAGTCGTCGTTTTAGCTGTCTCGGGGTTAGCTCATCCGCTTGGTTTCTGCTTACAGATTCCGACGCCATGTGTTTCTTGGAGGGCCGGAATTTGATGAAGTTGCTCTGACGGCTCTGACAGGATTTGCTCCACTTTCCTCTTGAAGAGGCGGTAGAGCATCTCCACACTGGTATCGATGTAGCCTCTGTTAGGATGATGTCATTCCTGCAGACTTGCTGCTCTTTTGCTGCTTGATAGCCTTGCGGATCTCTTCTTAGTCAGCGTGTCGTTGTCAATTGGCTGGATATCTGATGGGTCTGGAGATCTAGGTCGGTTTAGACGTTTTTCAAAATGCTCCACCCATCTGCTTTTCTTTCTATTTTCGTCGGTTACGACTTTTCCGTTCTTGTCCTTCAACGGTCTCTATGGTTTATTGAACTTCCTTGGCGTTAGCATACATCACTCTCAGCTTCTGTCGCGAGTGCCTCTATAAAGTTCTTTTTGTCCTTCTTGGTACTTTTCTTGACGTCTGTGATGTTTCTGCGTAATCTGTCTCGGCCTTTACTTTTTCCGACTCATGTGCGGCTGGTGTTGACTGCTGGCTTCTTTTCTTCTTCTCTCAAACCTTTCCCTGTCTCTGCTGAAATCCATTTCCACGTTGTTGTGCTCATTCTATTTTGGGCCCAGTACCTCTTGACATTTTGATGTGACAGCTGCCATCACTCCCTGCCATTTATTGTCAATGGCTTTCTTCTCAAATAATTCATGCAGGACCTGAAACTTGTTGGAGACTATGATCTGGAACTATTCCATCTTGATGGTGTGACTCGGGAGAGTGGTGTTGAAGCACTAGCGCATACCAGTCTTCCTCGAGTAGTTCCACTTCAATTTGAGTTTCAACTTGGCCATCAAAAGATGGTCAGAAGCACCATCGACTCCTCGCTTGACGCGCACATCCTGGAGGGATCTCCTGAACTTTTCCCCGACGCACAAATGATTTATCTGTTTCTCCGTCCTGTACGGTAGTACTCAACAGCTAGGAGACTGTTATAAAAGTCCACCTTGTTTCCCCCCTCTGTTGTTTGTCGGAGCATAGCACTGAGTGACGTCCATGTTGATTCTCCTCTTCTTAGTCTCGAAGCATGCTTTGACGATCCGTGAACCGTGTGCCTCCAATCCAATCAGGGCTCCCTTGGCGATCTTGGACAGCATCAGGGCTACCCTTGTGTGTGTGGTGCATTCTCATCCTCATGCCCTGAAAACAGAACGTGAACTTAACATATTCTGCCCGGAAGCAGTTCATCTCGATTCGTCGATTCCCAGAAGGGCAAGTTTGTAGCTCCTCATTTCAGCTGCAACTAGAGCTGTCTTTCAATTTCCATCATGGCTCTGACGTTCCATGCTGCAATGTTGATGATGATCCTGGTAGAAATGATGGTCCTGGGGTAGCTTCCAAATTGTTCTGGCTTTCACTACCCGGCGTCTTAAGTCCTCCAGCTGGAGATCCATCCTCTGCTCCCAGGGCGAAATGTCCGTTTCTTCTTTATTGTTGTTTTTGTAGTACACAAACATGAATTATGGGGGAAGGGGGTCGCTAAACCCTCACACAAACCCCCTCCTTTCTAAGCCGCGTATGGGTAAGTCATGGCGGAGTTGTACGCTAGAAATTCAATGAAGGAAATTACAAAGAGAAAACCCACTTCAATTATTCCTCAAACTTACGCTACAGTATTCAAAGGAATTCATTTCCCCTCGTTTTCTCACCGTTAAGTCATATAAATATTTCACAACTTGGGAGTAAGGGCATGTAACCATAATGCGATGTTCGCCATGTCCTTGACCTACTGAGATCGCCGTATGTTACAGAAATGTTAATGATTTTTGTAATATATACATGTATGTACCGGTTTCTGTGGATAAAAACTGGACAGAAATGTCTCTGTTGAAGATGCCGATGGAACATTAAAAAATGGATATTCCGCTACATTGTTGTAAACCAATGGGCTGATATTAACCGAATATTGTATTGTTAAGTTTGGAACAGACGATTAAGCAGGTACACTAGATTTCTAAATCTTGCAGAACAGGTCCAATCTAAAAGTGGCACGGATCCATTGATTTATTCATACACAATTTGTGTATTCACAGAGATACAGCGTGGATCTCAATTTCTAAGTCTTGTGCAAAACTGCAACCTTTGCAGTTACTTTTAGTGTTGCAATCGTGCTGTCGTAACTATACAAAAACAAAACCGCACGGTTAGACCATATATATATATAAGAGTAGGGAGAAAAATCGCTTTTAGACCATTATTCAACAGCAGAAGTTGACGTGCGGGTATGTTGAGCTATATTGAAGGTTGCAAAGCATTGTGAAATCATGTCGGTGAATTAATGTGTAATACAAATTTATAAATGTTGATTTCACATGCTAAACAAACCTCCCTGTTGACACAATCTGGTAATAAATAAAAGTTACAATTTCAGTTATTGTGGATTTCCATCGGATGCGTAAAGAGCATAAGCACCAGCTGCACCAACGAGCAGCCTTTTCTTCGCAAACACACAAAATGCACCAGTAAAGCCGTTTATCAGACAATAACTATAACTAATAATAGCTGTCCCAAATTAGTGTTGTTACTTTGGGACAGCTATGATTAATTATCTAGCTAACTTTATGAAATTGTCAGCTTCCCCGCAGCATTCATACATTTATTTATAATAAAATTCAACACGATTGAGACTTTTCAGCCTCAAGCAGGAAGAAAAACGAAAGCATCGATATTATTATTCTACGTTGGTACGACAAACTTGATAACATCTATTTAAAGCACCTTTTATTGTATTATAATGTTATATATATTGTATATATTATTCAATTGAATAAGATAAGTGTAAAAAATATATTAGATGATAATCGAAAAAAAAGAAAAAAAAACTCTCGTGGAATGTACTCCATTTTGTCGAGATTTCATTCACAGAGATGCGCATGTGAACAAGTAGTGACGTCACGAACAGCATTACACGCGGTGTGGAAGAAGGAATATTCTCCAGCGAGAGAACATTTTTACATAGTGTGGTAACATGTCCCAAAACGGACAGGATAGTGTACCAGATTCATGGGACGATAATCCAGCAGGGTCGAACGATCCAGTATCTGACATAACAAAACCTCTCTCAAGTCTAAATGTGAATGCTCCCGTATTTACACCTGGCACGAATGTTTTCGCCACCGAGTTTGTTCCAGGGCCAGGGTCAGTCCGAAATGCTGAAAACCAACATAATCAATTGAACACAGATGGATCACAGAAAGGTACAGCCCTCACAACAATCCTAACTGAATCGCATAGTCTCAGTCTTGTCATGTATAACTGGGAATATTGTAACAATTATTGAATAGCTTAACTCCAGTAGTCGGTAGGCCTTATTAAGTAGATTTATTGCCGGGAGAAATGAAGAGGAGTGGTCCAAAAAATGACAAATTAATGGAACAGATTGTACATTGTCTGCACTTGCTAAAATTACTTACAATCAACACAACTATTACTATACTATGCACTGAAGTTGAGGTCTGTACTGTACATGTTGTAGTCTTGTGTTTCTTCTATTCGGACTTGTACTGTACATGTTATTATAGTCTTGTGTTTCTTCTATTTGGACTCAAAAATTGTGGATTCTTTTCTATTTCTGAATATTTCTAGATCTAGGTCAGAAACTATTGTAAAGGAAGAAGCATTTAAAAAAATAATTTTGTAGCATGCGGAGCATGGTCATGTCATGGTACTCAACAGACGGCTGTTATTGTAATAAATGATACATAGAACATACCTATTTATGTGTGTTTTATTTAACCCAGTGTTTGTCTGGGCCACTATGTCAGCTTCTGATAAAGAAGGCTATGGGACTTGCGGTGGGCCACTATGCCGGCCCGCACTGCCAACGGGGAAGTGCAGGGGGACTATAAGGCTCCTATGTGATGGAACATTACTGGCTTCAAATGGAGGCTGCCACTGTTGGTCATTTTCTAAAAACAACAATGAATAATAGCCTATGAAATTACAGTATTTTGTTTCTCTTTGAAAATTATTATTAGCTCAGTTTCGATCAATAAAGGTGGTGTTAGTCGTTTGGTTCAACAGTGTTTTGACTGCGCAATGAAACAAAAGGCCTCATTAAACTCACAATTTCGTTTCAGCTCTCATGCAGTACCAGGGTTAATTGATGTTCAGTTTAAATTTACCCTTGTAAAGCATGAGTGGTAAGCTTGATTGTGGTTTAGTTATCAGCTGTGTAGTTCCATATGGTTGTTGTGCCTGAGGCAAGAGACTAATGCAGACTTTATTAATTTATTTTTAGCCGAGTATCAATCCTTGCACAAGGAAGTGAATTACGGCATCAACAACCTCTTTGTAGAGGCAAGGAGAAACCACATAGGCCCCTACTTCCATGGCAACATATTGATGGCAATTTTTTTTTTTCATTGAATAATCAGTTCAATAGTTTAGAATTAGGATTGTTGTAATCTTGAAGAGACTGACATTTATAAAGAAATAACCTGATTGTATTTGCGTTGCCCTTGAAATGGGAACAGGGCAAACAAACCCGGAGGAGACACCGCCTGATTCAGCTATTGGAATGGAAACAGACAAAGGTAATCAATAGTTCAAGAAATGTAAATGACAAAGAAATTTTTATTGCAGACATTGAGAGCTGGTTTAATATAACTTATTGCATGTGACTGATTTTTCTAATGTGCATTAAAGTTCAGCTACAGTAAATAGTAACGATAGTTGAAAGTGGATCGGTCATCAATTTCGATAAATTGTGAAACTTTCAGCTTCCTGTCTTTTAAAGTAGGCCTACTATGCTTTTTTATTTCTTATAAATAATACTAAACAGATTCTGACTTCATCTCCGTTAGCCGTTAGTTAATGTGTAATTTTAATATTTAATAATTGTTTTCTCAAAACAGCAACTAATTTCAGACTTTTTTAATTGTGTGAATGGCTCAGAAGTGGCAAGAATGCACTGTAGTGTTGACTTGAGAAAACGGGCCACATATTGTGAATGATTTAAAACAAATTAAAGTGTATTTGTACCTCTGAATAAAGCAGGATTTGAACTTTCCATCTTTGAAGCACACTCTTACCCACCTGTGGTTATTTGTGTACCAACTGTGTGAAGTAATGTGTGCTAAAGTATGTTTCAAAAGGGATGATTATTCTACTCTGTTCAGGCTGTAATGTACTGCAGAGTGGACTGGCCATTTTGATACATATATTATTGTAATCCATTGGCCCTCCAGACTCGAGATTACATGAGTTCTCTCCTTAACACAATTTATTTTTTTAATAGAATGTAACTAATCTGAAGGTCAGAAGCTTCGTTCAGTTGAAATGTATGCCCCGCACACCCCTTGTAGAATCTTATGTATAGCATGCTATCTCAAAAAGATGTAGGCCTACATTCCCCATTTGGAAAATAAATTAAATCACTTCGACTGAGATTCATATTATCATGGTTCAAATTGCACCTTTTATTGGTTTAACTAATTAGTACATTAAAACAAATGAAAAACAGAATTTATAAAAAACGTTTATTAAATAAAAATTGTTATTAAGTTCTTACTTTTGTTTCCTCAGATGAATCTCCACTTGGAGATGGCAATGGAGATATAGGTATGTTTCTTTTCTTTATTCTGTCTGTTGTTTTTTTTTATAGGTACGTTTTTCATTTTTCTCTCATTCTAAAGTGGAATTCCAAATTACAGTCCACCTGGAATTTATGAAATTTTTTTCCACTTTTCTAGGATTCATCATGAAATTTGCGATTTCTTGGTTATTTCCAAAATTCCTGCATCACATATGTCGTGGTGCTGTTGTGAAGGGAGCGTTTTATTTTGTTTGTTTGTTTTTTTTTTTACTTTCTTCCTATGGAATGAAGGGGTAGACCTTGTTGGCTTCACATCTGGTACTTGTGACTGATTGGCTCTTAACTTTTCAAAGCAACCAAAGCACATTTCCTAACTCATGATGTAGAGCCAAGGCTACAGTTCCGTCCACATATTACATCCAGTGCATGCTGGTTTACTGAAGTGGCACACATGAGCATTTATTAGAATCATTAGCAGTCTATAGCATTCTTAAATTTCCATGTTTTCTTTATAAAGTTCTGTTAAACCTTTTCAGCTGATGATTGGGGTGCAGGCGAAGAGGAAAATAGTGAGGATGGCATGCAAGAAGAGGAAGAGGAGGAGGATGAGCCTGAGCCTGTAAAGAAGCCGAAACCGCCTGGTCAACCAAAAGTGCGGAAAGAACATTTGAATGTAGTTTTTATAGGCCATGTTGGTAAGTAACAGCCCACCTTTGATTGATATTACAATTTTGTTAGCTTTATGTTCACTGCAGACGAAAAGTCAATTCTGTTAAAGAAAGAATTAACTAGGGGGATGTATCCCTGTATAATTGTATTCATAAATGTTTTTAGTGACAGACAGAATTTTCATAGTGCCATGGGGACTCCCAGTGTTTTTTTTTAACTGTTAGCATGAAAGAGATGTTAAGTTTAGAAAATTTATTTTTTTGTTAGCAAATTAAATAGATGAGATGTGCAAAAAATAATTTTCTACTTATTCGTATATATAATTTGAATTGTGTGTGTTTTAACAGATGCTGGGAAGTCAACTATTGGTGGCCATTTGCTGTGAGTACAAAAATAGTATCATTTATACATCACAAAATGATGCCAACGTAAACTAGAATATTTTTGTTTTGTTTTAGGTGTGAATATAAATTTTTCTTTAAAGAACAGCTATTAATTCTTCCTGTCTTGAGGATCTTACTTACTATAATCAAAGTATTTTATTACTTCATAAGTATATGCTTTGAGGCCAGATAGATGTTTGTGTCCTTCATGTCTATTATGATAAATCTCTAAGAGAAGCAACAAAAGTATTTATCTTTCTTGTCTTTCTGCATGGCTATTATAGTAGCTTAGTTTTAGTTTAATGCTTTCATTGCATGTTGCCATGTGGTTTTCGGTCTGCCTCTTCTTTGCTTTTCTTTAGTAAAAGGCCACCTTGTAAACAAAGAATGTAAATCCAAGAGTATGGACTATACACGTTCACCATGTATCCGTAACAAAATATATTTTAACAGTGAAAAGATTCTTTATTGTCTATGAAAAATAAGTTTTATAGTTCTGTTCCGGAAGTAAAACAAACTTACATTAATCTTTCTTTAGGTGGTTGATTTTGGCAAAAATGTGTCGGACACCAAAAAGTGAGATGATAGGACAGGGCAAATGTGCCTCTTCTTAGAGAACAATGAGCTTCAAACTATTATTTCTCACTTCAAGATGGTAATCTTTAAAATTGCATATTAAAAAAATTTACTGTATTTTCAGCTATCTCACTGGAATGGTTGACAAGAGAACACTAGAAAAATATGAGAGGGAAGCCAAAGAAAAAAACAGAGAAACATGGTATGTTATTATTTGTTCTTAATAGATTGAATTATTTTTATGTAATATTGAAATCTATATGTCTCGCTCTTGTCTATCTCTCTCTCTCTCTCTTCCTCTCTCTCTCTCTCACTCACATTTTAATTTGAAGTAAAACTGAAGTAAGAATCAATTCACGGAGAAGAGACGAGGAATTACCTTGAAATGTTTTGTCACCACCCTTGACTTTCACCCTGTCCTCCACAGGTACTTATCATGGGCTCTGGACACAAACTTGGAGGAGCGTGAGAAGGGAAAGACCGTGGAAGTAGGCAGAGCTTTTTTTGAATCAGAGAAAAAGCATTATTCAGTGTTAGATGCACCAGGCCATAAAAGTTTTGTCCCAAACATGATCTGCGGTGCTTCACAAGCTGATCTTGCAATTTTGGTGAGTATTTTTAGAAATGGATAAAATCTTCTGATGATTCATTTGTTCTAAACATTGATTCACTGTGGTAGTGCAGTTGTGAAGTTTGATGGTAATTTAATATGTTTAATTACCTTGTATTCATGTTTTGAAATCATAGGTAAATATAAACTGAAAATAACTGATCTTGTAAAGACCTCTGTGTTTGTCTTTGAACACATTTTTTTTAGCATCATGAACATTGTTTGTCAATTTGGTTTGGAGGCATTTAGTAAACCATTTTATTTCTAGATTTTTTGTAATAAATTTGTTCATGCTTATCTTCTTGAACAATTTCATCCTGAATCACAAATTAGGAAGTTAGTTTTTTGTTATTGTTTTTCTCTCTTATTTGTTGCAATACATTTGAAAGCTTTTGCTCTGTTTCAGGTTATTTCTGCAAGGAGAGGAGAATTTGAAACAGGATTTGAGCGAGGAGGTCAAACACGGGAACATGCCATGTTGGTTAAAACAGCAGGTGTCAAATTTTTGATCGTGCTCATCAATAAGATGGATGACCCTACTGTTGAGTGGGAGGAAGCAAGGTTAGTTTTCATTACTTACTTACTGCCCTTTATGCCGCCTGGCATGTAGGGCTGCAACAAAGGTCCTCCACTCCTGCCCGTCTTGGGCTATTTTTTGTATCCTCCTGTTTTCATAGCATCATACCAAATGATGTAATAATACATGTTGAAAAGATTCAATTGTAGGGTTGCACGGTGATTGATTGTGTTCGAAGGCTCTTGCCACAAAAACCATGTATGTATGATTTTTTTTTACTTATTTTCAGAACACTCAATTAAATGTCACATCACCATTGATGATTATAGTTATCCCTGTCTGATATAAAATGACATGAAAAATGCTATCTGAGGTGACCTGTGACATAGCAAGCATGTATGAGGCAAACATGATTTTTATAGTATTTCCTTGTCATTTTGTAAACGGACGTTATTATACTGTGCAGTACTGGGTATTTTCTATTATCTATTGCCACTGCAAAGTATCTTAGATACCTAGATGTCGATAAAAAAGCCATTCCCAAATTTATTAGGTATATTAAGGATTATCTTTTATTTTTAGTTTTGAAACCTGTGAACCTATGACAGTGACAGTTTAATGAAAAGAGCTCCATGTCAGTACCTTTTCTGAAACCATATACAGTTGAACCTGCCTAGATGGAAACCTGTCTAAGATGGCGATTCTTCTCTCCCCCCCGTGATTAATTTCTATATATCTGTATAAAATGTAAACAGAGAGCAAAATGCTCTCCCAACTGAGCAAATCACCTGTACAGGACGGAATTGACTAGCCTCAGACTCCTTTGAAACACATGCTGAACGATGTAAAGTTTTTCAGTCCATTTGTGCCCCTTGCTGCTAGACCGCCGAAGACATAAGATGCAATGGCCTTTGGCTGCATGCGACTTAAGATTGACTAATGATGAGTGTCGATACAGTGTGATGTAAAACCAGAGCATCGTGGCCAGTGAAAATGAGCCTTTGATATTTACCGACAATAAAAATGTCTGTTGTCCCGTCGCCGCTCACTGACTTCTTTGGGTTATTTAACGTCGGTTTTCTGGTCCCGGGTGCTTGCAGGTTTGATATCGCTGACGGAGAATCCAATCAGCATTTAAATACTCCAGGCTATTTAAGACTATTGCAGCCCCCGCCCACCCCCTCCCCTGTACAAGGCCCCCCTGCAATGACCCTGCCTAATCTGTGCGTGATATCAGACTTGCACTAATGTTAGATCTAAACAAAGAAACCAACAGAACCTGCCAAGACGGAAACTTTTTTCCTTCCCTTCCGTTCAACTGTATGCAAAAAAAAAAAGGGAGAGAGAACAAAATTGAGCTGCAGTCAGTATTATTTGGGGCCAGTGCTAATTGATATAGTGTCTTACAGATTGACTTGGGTTTGTTATATTTTGGTTTTCCATTTCATAGTAATGTTTTAAAATGTTAGTTTCAAAGTTAAAAAGATATTTGCCAGTACTGAATTACCACCTTTTTTTGAAAATATTTTTCAGCTTCCTTTGAGATTTTCGGAAAACCCAACTCTCTATGATCAATTTTTTTTTCTACAGGTATATAGAATGCCGAGAAAAATTGCTTCCTTATCTCAAAAAGTGTGGCTTTAACCCCAAAACAGACATATATTTCATGCCTTGCTCAGGACTAACAGGAGCTTTCCTTACAATGGTTCCTGAGGAATCCATTTGTCCTTGGTACAGGTAAGTTTTTTCCCCCAATAGTAATCAAGATCCTTTGCCCTAAGTTAAGTAAACATATGAACTATTTTATTCTGAGAAAATATCGGAAGCATTTTTTCATTTATTGCTGAAAATTCTAAAATACTTTTTTCCCCACGACTTTCTAGCACCATAAAGAATTCATTGATATTATGGTGAAACTCTTATGATTGATAAATATGTACACTAAACTTCCCTTTATAGATTTTCTTTATTTAAAACAATCTATGTAGAAACAAGACGTGTTAGTTACAATTGTTTATATTTCTTCAGGGGACCTTCGTTATTAGAATACTTAGATGAGATGCCACCCATCAGCAGAGCAGCAGATGCAGGTGTTCGATTGCCAATTGTAGACAGATATAAGGTATGTTGGATGTTGTGAGCGTGTTTGCATGTTTTGTGTATATAATTTGTTTTACTTTATAAAGTAGATTCGAAAAGAAAAGTCAATAGCACACTCTTACCCTCCTTAGGTCAGAAATACCTCAAGTGTGCCATTGAAGTGTGCTACAACAAAACAACAATGTTAATTAACAACTTGTCTATTTGGCAAAGTTGTCAGTCACATTGATACAGATGCAGTAGAATCTGCTAAGCAATTATTGTGCCATTCTTTAAGCTGTAAGCAAGTTGTTCCTCATACTTTATAACGAAGGAGTCGTTTGGACAGTCTGAAAAGGTATGCTCTTAATGAACTGGACAGAATTCATATTGCCAGAGTAGTTTTATTTTTGGTGAAATTAATTCTGTAATATTTTTTTTACTATCGCACAGCGTGTCAAATGCAAGATATAGTGTAAGAAAGAAAATAACGGTCAAAGAGCCGTATTCAGAATTTGAATTTTCGCTCTACCCTCTGAAAAATACTCTATATTTTTTTTTACGTTTCTTATTTAAAATGGCAGTAAATGAAAAGCTGTGTGCCATTTTTAGAAATAGATATTTTTTTAAATGGGAAAGGAAAGAGGGGAAAGGGTCATAACACAATGTGATGATTATCATGTGTGATTTTGGTGACATTGAGAATTTTTTTTCTCAGATCTTCTTTTGGGAAGTTACCAAATTGTTTCTATCAGATATTTCAAAGATTAAATATTCAATATATAAATTACATTCATCATAAATGCACAATTTGATGTTGATAAAAGTGGACTTCATAGTGATGTGGTTTTCAAAATTCTATTGAAGTTCTGATTTGTTTCAGTTGTAAACTGGAAGCACACCTCTTACCCACCTTGGGTTAATTATACCTCAAGTGTGCCAGTGAAGTGTGCAATAGTGAAAAACAATGCTAATTAACAATTTGTCTATTTGACATAATTGTCAGTCTCATTGATACAGTTTTTTTTCTTCTGTTACAGTTCAATTTTACTAACTTTTTATTTTTATTTTAATAGTCTAATTTTTTTAATTTGTTCTGTTTGTACTTTGAATCTGTTGCAGTTTCTTCCATGCTGACATTTGTTTTATTTGCAGGATATGGGAACAATTGTTCTGGGCAAGATTGAGTCTGGTGTTATTTCAACAAATCAAAAATTCTTGATGATGCCAAATAAGGTACTTCTTTTTTTTAAAAGTCTTTTTGTCATTAAATTACTTAAAATAAGTTCATCAAAAGCTTGAGTATTTCAATTCCATTAAATATTATTTAGGCATTTGATTCCCTTGTCAGTTATTCCAGTGTTTATTTATAGATTGAACAAGTAATTATGAATTTTGGATGCTAAAATTTCTCACGATTGAAAGAAAATTATCATTCTGTAAAGTGCGCCATGTGAAGTTAGTATTTTTCTGTGATTAAATATTATTTATTATATGTTCCTATCAATTTAGGCTAAAGATGATTAACTGTGTTTTTGGTGAGAAAGTGTTGCGTTAGTTTTAATTAAATTAATTTTACCTTTTCCTTATCAGATTAGCATCAAGGTGATGAATATTGTATCAGATGAGGAAGACAGTGAAGACGCCATGCCTGGGGAAAATGTCAAATTAAAAATCACTGGAATTGAAGAGGAGGTGAGTCATAACATTTGCTTCTTTTAATTTTGTTACTATTTATTTTTCAGTCAAACTCCTAAATATTGTATTATGAGAAGGGGGTAACACAATTATGTAGATTAAAAAACAATCAGCAGTTTTTCTCACTGTGGTTGACTCTCTAACTTGAACAATTTATAATTACTGTCAATGTAGTTTAGTAAATTAGCAAAGTTCTTTCAAGACCAATTAGACCCATACAGCAAGAGTTATTTGGCTTTCAGTAATGTGAAGCAGAATAGATCATGCTATACAGTCGGTAGCTCACAAAAATATATATTTAGTAAGTGCTATCCAGTCAGGCTGTAGAGAAAAATAGAAAGTTCTTTTGCGATTGAAAAAGTTGTTAGGAAATGTTTTTTACAGTACAGTGCAGAGATGGTCATTATACAACAGATGCTTCTTTGTGTGACGTATTTTATATTGCTTCATCTGTTTAAAGATTATTGTAATGAGTGAAAAATTATGCCTCTTGCTTCTTTTCATCATAAAGAGTTTTACTTCTGCTTTCTCTTCTGGTTTTCTCTTTTTAGAGCCTTCCAGTTCTTGCTCTTTCACTTAAATGATTCAGTGATTCATACTTTTTAAATTCTTTTTTCCCCAGGACGTTTCTCCGGGTTTCGTGTTGTGTTCACCTGATGATTTATGCAATACAGGCAGAATATTTGATGCACAGGTAATTGTGGCATGTATGATATTTCTCTGTTCAAATTCAAAGCTCTATACATGATGAATTTAGTTATCCCTGTCTTACAATACCCTGGGGAAAACTTATGTCTGAGATGAGCTTGAATGGACTATTGGTGCGCATTTGTTTTATGTGACTATATGTTGCAAGTGAGCAGCCTTACACCAGTTCAATATCCGAATGGCGTCAAGCCAAGCATTATCACATCAATAGGTCTGGTGGATTATTCTCGAGTACTTTTTTTTTACCTAGTCTAGTAGTTTTTTGTTTTTGGATGTTTTAAGTCAGGGCTCACCAAAGTGTGATCCATGGTTCGGATCCGGTCCCCGGGTCAATTTGTCGGGCCCGTCAATGTCTTTATCTTTTGTGTATTCAATGTATTATATTGAACAGATTCATTATCCAGCCTGTGCTTGGCATTCTTTCAGTTTTATCTGGCCCTCATTGAAGAAAGTTTGTTGACTCCTGTTTTAAGTGATGATAAATAAATTGAGAGATTGGTGCCGCCAGGCTATTTACAGGAAAAATGAACAGTTTAGCGATGCAGTACCCCTACGACCCTTGAGGGTTATGGGATAAGAAGAAGAAATAAAGTGACTTTGGTTTACAATAAAAGATTAGTCGTGTTTAATCTCTTAGAACACTGTAGTTATCCATTTAATTTTCTTTCAGATTGTCATCTTGGAATACAAATCTATCATCGCTTCAGGATACAGCTGTGTTTTGCACATCCATTCTTGTGTTGAAGAGGTTACAATTAAGGTCAGTTCATAACAGTATGTTTTAACTTTGTGATATCGTTGTTGCATTACAACTAACACATCGAGGTGCTGCGAGATATTAATTTGTATTTTTTCACAATTTATGAGACTGTTCCTTTGGATTTCATTCCGAGGGATGAATTCTTAAAAAATGCTCAGCTTTAATGAGCAAAGTTCGAAATGTGTGAGAGGAAAGCATTTCTAGGAGCTGATTGTGCAATGAAATAATATGAACCTTCATGGCCTTTAAAGTTCATTTCTATTTTCACAGGGTCTGATATGTTTGATAGACAAGAAAACCGGAGAAAAATCCCAGACAAGACCACGTTTCATCAAACAAGACCAGGCTGGAATTGCAAGATTGGAGGTCAACGGGGGCCTCATTTGCCTTGAAACATTCAAAGACTTCCCACAAATGGGCCGTTTCACCTTACGAGACGAGGGTAAGTTCTTTTTCACTTTTCTTGCTTTTGGAAATTTTTCATTTCAACTTAAAAAGTGAAATAATCAGTTCTAACATGTTGATTCATCAATAAGATGGACTGGTGTACAATAATGGGTATAAACTTATTTTAAACTCAATTTGAATTCTTCACAGCAATGGGCCCAGGGGGTATAGGTAATTAGTCTGCTAATTTGCAGGGATTTATGGGGATAGTATGCAAGGTATGAAGTCGAGTCTTTATGGCGGCTGAAAAATCCCAGATGATCGTGCGTAAGAGTTTTTGAACAATCCTGCAATAAGTGTTATGAAAAATGGTCTTTTGCAATTTTTTGACCTTTACAGTTGTAGTAAGCAAATGTACAAAAAAATTCTAGTGCATTTTATTCTAAGACTAAGAGCAGATGTTTCATTGTCAGTGCTAAACTTGGTCATACTTGGGGTTTCCTCACAATTAATATATCCACGCTATTTGCTTTGATAATGTTGCATGTTGACACACAAGTTTTAATTATAATTTTTGTTTTCAGGTAAGACTATTGCCATTGGAAAGGTGCTCAAGATTAGAGAATAAGTAACAGCAAAATCAAGATGCCTTTGTACCAGATGGTAGCTTTCATTGCCAACTAGGGACATGCATATTATAATTTTGTTCAGTTCACTAAAGAGAGACATGGTTTGGTGCTTCCATACCAACCATTAGGACTCTCCCGGTCATGACTTGCAAATTGTTCATTCAAAACAACAGTCAATTTTATTTGTAACGATTAAACTTCAAAAAATTTATATTCATATCTTTTTCGCCCCGGATATTCTGTTTGTTTTTTTTCATTTGTAAGAGAAGATGGAAACTCCTACACTATTTAAATGGACATTTCTGTATGTTGATTTCTGTAGTTTAAAGCAAGTCACTTATTGTTAATCCAGTTGATAGTTAATGAGATTTCATGATTGTAGTGAATGTGAGTGACAAGATATTTTGAGTGACGCAAAATTGATTAAAACGAAATTGTGTGTTCTTTTGGATAAAATTCTCAGTGATATACCTGTACATATGGAGGTTTGTCTACTCTGGGTATTAATCCTGAAATCTTAATCAAGTTTGCTCGAGTTCTGTGCAGCGTTCTTTTTATTTTAAAGACCTAGGTTATCAAAAGACAAAAAAAAAAGACAGTGTATGACAGTAATGGTAATTTAATTGGCAGGTGTAAAAACATAAATTAGTACTCTTGACATGGTATGGAATTATCCTCTGTTTTAAACAAAATGTGCATTCTGCTTTAGGAATTTTTTTTAGTTTTTGTTTAAAAATGTCACAAGAAAGGAAAAAAAAATGTAAGAGTGAAGTTGTCAATCTAGTCTACTACTTTAATGTAAAGAGGCAATCGCTACCTGGGCTGAATTTTTATTTTTTACAATCATGATTATGTTTTAGTTTGAGAGACAGCATAAATCCTTCCCCCAACCACTATTTCTAACTCGTGTACGATGCTTTGAGTCTGAAGTGTGCTGGAGTTAGTGAGAGAGCAATTATGTATAAAACTTGCTGATTGTGTGGCTGTTATTTTTTTTTCCCCTCTCCTTTCTTTAAAACTACCTGGTTTATGCCTTATTGAAACTGAAATGTGGGATGTGTGATACCACATTTCTCTATTTCTTGATAACTTATTGTAAATTGAAAATGTTGCTTTTCAAATATGAATAATATTTATGTATGACAGTTTATGTGTTTGAATGGAATGAACACTTCCTATTAGATCTAGATTTTGGATTATTACTTTATTGGGTGACATGACTTTGCATTC
Source organism: Bullina lineata (assembly GCA_039654405.1). NCBI lineage: Eukaryota > Metazoa > Mollusca > Gastropoda > Bullinidae > Bullina > Bullina lineata. The sequence continues at coordinate 5,490 of JBDFRD010032206.1, read as the reverse complement.
AGGTATGTGTAAACTGTAAACTTTTTAGTGTGCTTTTGTTCTGAGAAATGCCATCCTTTTAATTTGACCGGGGCATTATCAACAAGTCGGCTCCTCTTTCTCATGAACCAAATGAGACAGCAAAAACTCATGTTTTCTATTTATCCCTTGAGATAAATTGATGAAATTCCTGTTAGCTAAGTTTAGGCCATATTGGTCTTGTATAATTTCAATACAATTCAGTGCAGATTTTTTTTTTTTTGACTCAAGCTCAACCCATGTGATGGCAGAGGAATGCAAGGGTTTCAGAACTTAACCATTTGAGTAAAATGGCATTTAGTTGAGATAATATCTTCTTGATAATGAAAGAATTTTTTATTTTTGATATATTCAGAGATGGCCTTGGGAGACCAATAGAAAATTGCTTTCTGGTGTTAACTTTGTTTGGTAATCACGCCTAGCAAGCATTAATAGTAGAAGTGGTAAACATGCGATCCTTAATATTTAAACAGTGGCTTTAGATTTGTTTAAATTGAATATTCGGGTGTTAAAACTGATCCATTGGCAACCTTTATTTTCAAAATAAGCAGTTGAGAAAATAGTTCAAATGGATATTTCGAAGTCTTCTTGAATATAAGTGCTTCTAATGATGTATTTCAAAATGGGTCATGTCAATTAAACATTTTGAAGAGATGATTTTTGTTCTTGGGTGTTCTTGCTGGATTATGAGATATGATGAAGAATCATAAACAACCAATTTGAGCAGATTGCTTAGAAATGATTGAATGCTTTGTTTTATTTAGTGTGTGCTCATTTCTAGCATTGTCTCAAAATGCTTTGGCGAATGCTTATTTTGAATGTTCACGTGAAGTGTGAAGTCTTTCTTGTAAATAATTTGAAGGTAAGGGTTATGTTCATTTTGTACATACAAAAATGTTCTGATTAGATGCAATTGGTTTGTGCGCTTGCATTCTTAACAAATACACTCTCCAAAAGCAAAACAAAAGTTGAAAGAGATCTTAATTCACATTCTTTGAAGTATATCATTTATATTGTATTCTTCTGTAGTTTATGCCATACAACTTGATTATGATATTATTCTCTCATGACCGGGATAAAAAGATTTGATAACTGAAGTGATTTGGTGATCCTATTACACCTTCTGCAATTTACTTATGAGCATCAGTTGCCATTTTCCATCTCTGGCTTCAACTTCAAAGTTCGCGTTTTTTCTTCTCCACTACTTTGTCAGTCTGACCCCTTTCAGCTGGCACTTTTTGAGCAGATGCAGAACTAGTACTGGAAGAACTGGCTTGAGTTATTATGAACTTACATATATGACAGTGTATAATTTTGCGTTGGATGTGCAGAATTTGGGTCTTGTGAAATGCAAAGAAATTGAAATGAAGATTATATTGAATGAACTGAAATAATGTCGAGGAGGAACTAAAGATGTGTTGTTGATGTTCAAGTGAATTCGTACTTGATATTTGCTCTGACTACTGCTTGCACACATGATTTTATTGAAAGTTATGTATAGTCACAACCTGTTTTGCCAGTGCGGATGTCATTGGAGAGGAGAAAAAAAAGTTAGGAAAAACAATGTACACAAATTTTTTGTTCCTTTTGCTTGACGAGACCAGAACACACATTATTGTGGGTGGTGACTGGCAGAAGAGTTAAATCACTTATGTTTTCAGTCATTGCATTTGAAACAAGACCTTTCTACCAGGGATGTATTTTAGGCCCAAGTCTGCTGCAAATTATTGTTTGTGTGGTTAACTTGCATATGAATACACTAACTACAGTGTGACTAGTTTGACCTGCTACACAGAGAACTTGTTCCTTGTAAAGTGAGAAAAAATATTTCTGTATTACGGCCCTTTTTCTTTTTATCACAAAGCTCATAAATTTGGGACAAAAGAAGTGTATGTGCTGATGTTGTGTCAGCATATCCCAGTTACACCAGTTCCAGGAATTGGAATAGTCAGGTGAACCTGCAACATTGCGCCTTCTTTTCCCCAACGCCTCCTTTCCCTCCAACCTTACTTCTTACTACTGGGCTTGGAAGTGGCTCTGTTTATGTATTTAAAACAACGGATTTTTATTTGTGGTCCATAATTGTATTTGCAATAGGGGTTATAATGAACATTTCTTCTTGAATCAATTGTTTCTCTTATGAATTCCATGACGGTTCATTGTCTTGACGAGTGGAGAAAGGTTTAAGATGTAAATGACACTGGTTTTAGCTTAGCACTTTAGACATAATGTAAATGTGCTATAGTACTATTTAGGTAAGCTATCCAGTGATATACATAAATTTTAATCAAAGCATTGGATAAGAAAGTGGAAATAAAACACTGCTGCAATTGAGCAGTTTGTCAGTTTCTTACCGTGTTTGCCTGTGTGGAGAGTCTCGACTTATTGATCACCCTAATTGAAATGGGCAATGTAAACCTCTTCCTTCTGTCATTCCTTTCACCACTTCAATAATGCATTATGAAAATACATAAGATTGACCACACGTCTCTCTCCCATTGTTTGTTTCATTGTACTGCTGATACTAAAAATAACCAGTGTGCATGGAAATGTCATCAGTTCCACCGAAAGCTTGAAGAAAACTGAGCAAATGGATTAGCACACAAAAGTCTCAGAATCCCCAAGCCCTAAACATTTTTTAACCCTCTAGTGCCCAGGAAAAGAAATCCTTGCCCAAAAAATCTGAAAATCTCATGACACATCAATATTGGAACACTAAAGATGGAAATTATGGGATCGTCCGTATATGGCATACTGAGCATTAAATAAATACATAAATAGCCAGATATATCCCAGATATTTACGGGAGCACATGTACTTTTATGACAACTGAAATTGAAATAAAGTACATGTATAAGAATAAATTTGATACTTTTAGGATTTTACATGTATTGACATAAGAGATGAGGATAGTTACAAATGTACTACATGTACAATGTATTATTACATATTAAAAGGTTTAAATAAAAAAGGAGAACTTTTGTTTTAAAAGAAACTGACAAGAAAACTGTCAACTTCAAACAAGGAAAACGATGAATTCTTCCAAAAACCTAAAATACATGTAACACAATTGGAACTGTGCAGTCATTTCAATGACGTAAAGAGCAAGAGTTTGCATTCTGGGAGATTTCTGTTCATGGTAAAAATACATGTAGTAAAGCAATCACGCTCTTTATTCAGGCATAGACGCACAGTGCACTTTGAGCATTTGACGCAGCTTCAAAAAGCTTTTTCGGACAAGGCTTTTCTTGCAGATGTGTTGGCGGCTTCAGTTTTGGACTCAGAGGGGCTTTAACTTTAAGTAAGTGAGGGTCTTCCTCTTGGTTTCTAAATATGCAGATGAATGTGCTGGCCAGAGTGGCTTAAAACAGGCAATTTCACCTGACTTTCTCCTAGTAATATTAATATACTGTGACGTCTGTACTGTAGCTAGCTGGTCACAACTGCCATGTTTATTGAATGGTACAAAATGGAGATGTACCCGCAGTAGTTTTAACCCTTGGTTTATACAGAGCTGTCAGACTGTCAAGAAGGTCAACACCTCCTTTCATTGTACAATGTACTTTTGTACAACTGCAGGACACGGAACCTCAACAAATCTTTCTTCTTGTCTTATCTTATCTCCTGATATTCGTGATTGGTTACACAGCGATCAGTGAAGATATCATTTCCACTTTTCTACATGTATTGTTGAACCACCTTGTCACAAAAATATTTGTGTCAGAATCTTTTCGACTGTTCTTAGCTCTTCGTTGGTCTTTTGTCAATTCCTTTTCAGACTTCAGCTCAATTCCTGTAACTTGTGTAAGCCTGTTTGGTCTCACTGTTCAGTGTTCTTCTGTGAAAGTGCAGGGATTTCACCAGTTATAAACTGGAGAAAAAGTCATCAGCACAAATCTTATAATTTTCTTTTTCATTTAGGTTTGTAACCATTTTCACCACGTCTCCGACCACACCGAGTTCACCCAATGATACCCACATTGGCTCATCCAATAGTCTTATTAATATTATGGTTTCGTCCTGTTCTCCTTCTACTGCCTCCATTTATTGCCACCTTCTGACTTCTGTTATTTGTGCCAAGGGCACCTCGTCATCTTCATTTCTAACAACAGTATCATCCAAAGTTCTTTTCTTTATCGCTTGTGGTTCTTTCTGCCTCTTTGCAATGGGGCTCATTTCTGATTGACTGTCAGCACTGCATGAAACGTCTTGTGGGTTATATTCGTCCCCAGATGAGAGGGAAACACTGTCATTTGGATCTATAATGGCCATTACATCTTCTCGGTAGAGTCACTGTCCGTTCTGAAAAACATACATGTAATACATGTAGTAAAAAAACATTGATGTAGGATGCAAGCTGATGACATGCCTTGCGTGCATATCTGTTGACATGGAAAGAAAGAATCATGATATTTTGGAAAAGCTAAGGAAGCCTCATTTGTTTGATGACAATTTTTTTATATTTACAAAATAAATGAAAAAAAAATGAACTGAAACATCGGATTTATTAAAAGTAATACATAGTGTAATTTCAAGTGCTTTGAAATGAGTGACTAACTCACTTAATATACCCAGTATGCCAGATCTGGCAACACCTTTTTTACATTCATTTAAACATCCATAAAATGCAATACATGTAATTTGCTCTGAATTACATAATAAACCATTAAAGGAACAACAGAATAAGATATTCATAGTGACAGAAATGCACAATCGCTCATCTCTGAGCATGGTGATCAATGTTGTCTGTTTGAAGTGTGGTGACATCAAAACAGGAAGTAACAAAGGGGGAAATTCACCTGAACATAACTTAATTTGGCTTTCCATGACTCTTCTAAGTTAGATAAACACGATAACCAGTGGAGACCATGAATGCGAATATTTTAGTAAACCATGCTGCCAAATATGGCATGCCGGGCACGAGAGGGTTAAAGGTACATGTATGTATTTCAAACCTCGTGAGCGCGCCGTATCATGTGTGGTCTGATTCACTTGAGTGATTTTGTGATCTGCATGAATAACCGTGTCGTTTGCACCCTTCTTTAGTGTTAAAGTTCAAAAGTTATTACATTGTACATATGTACTTTACATAGAAGCATTAACATTGATGGTCACTGTCGTGAAAAGTGAAGTCATTGTTCTTACTTCCAGAAGAAAAGCCATTGTTTGCAGTGTTTGTTGGCGAGATGGTTACGGTTGTATTTGAATCTAGTCGTTCAACAAGCGATTTTCTTGTAAAACTACATGTAATTTCTACCCATACTCTAAAAACTCATTTGAATCTAGTCGTTCAACAAGCGATTTTCTTGTAAAACTACATGTAATTGCTACCCATACTCTAAAAACTCATTTGAATCTAGTCGTTCAACAAGCGATTTTCTTGTAAACAAGTATGTACATGTAATTGCTACCCATACTCTAAAAACTCATTTGAATCTAGTCGTTCAACAAGCGATTTTCTTGTAAACAAGT
>JBDFRD010032095.1:0-15132 GCA_039654405.1 Bullina lineata | reverse complement strand
AGAGAGAGAGAGAGAGAGAGAGAGAGAGAGAGAGAGAGAGAGAGAGAGAGAGAGAGAGAGAGAGAGAGAGACTCACTTCCGATTACAAAATTCTAGTTTACACAACACGATTACTCGCACAGTTCGGAACTCTCCCAGATCAGAATAACATTATTACTGGTCATTTAAAAATTAGAAGCAACTATTCCGCGAAATAAATCCGAATTTTTCTCTCAAGTCAGAACACGGAGATTTTCACGGAGATTTTCAAGATGTAGTCACTGAATCCACAGAAGCCACTGAAACCACAGAATTCCGCGGATTAGCGGAAAATTTCGATGCGGATTCCGCATCCTGGTGGCATCTGGCTCACACAATCCAACTCACAGGCGTCTGATCACCGTTAGAAGTCACGCCAGCCTCCAGGATTGTTTTCAACGCCTCACAACGCACGTGACGACAATGTCCAGGTGGGTGTTGGAGAAATGGCGACTCTATTTCGGAAACGGGGAAGACCAAGGGGAAATTGGAGAAGATGCGTGGAGAGAGACAAGGAAGGAAGAGGACAAACATGGTCAGAAAACAGGGAAGGCCAAGGGGGAATTGGAGAAGATGCGTGGAGAGAGACAAGGAAGGAACGGGAAAAACATGGTCAGAAAACAAGGAAGGCCAAGTAAGGGAAACTTGGAGAAGATGCGTGGAGAAAGACAAGGAAGGAACGGGACAAACATGGTCAGAAAACAGGGAAGGCCAAGGGAAACTTGGAGAAGATGCGTGGAGGGAGACAAGGAAGGAACGGTACAAACATGGTCAGAAAACAGGGAAGGCCAAGGGAAACTTGGAGAAGATGCGTGGAGAGAGACAAGGAAAGAACGGGACAAACATGATCAGAAAACAGGGAAGGCCAAGGGAAACTTGGAGAAGATGTGTGGAGAGAGACAAGGAAGGAACAGGACAAAACATGGTCAGAAAACAGGGAAGGCCAAGGGAAACTTGGAGAAGATGTGTGGAGAGAGACAAGGAACAGGACAAACATGGTCAGAACTGGCAAAGTTATCCCAGGACAGAAGGAAGTGGAAATCCCTTATGTGTGGACTATACCCCGATAAGGGCGAGGGGCAATGATGATGATGATGATGATGATAATGTTAAAGCCAATGATGATGATGATGATGATGATGATGATGATGATGATGATGATGATGATGATGATGATGATGATGATGAGGATGATGATGATGATGAGTTCACCAAGACAAAATTTGAAAAAGTTATGAAGGCAGATATTTGTCATAGTCTCGCAACCCTCAAACCCTCTACTTTTCACAAGTCCATAACGACTGAGATAAAGTATTGTCAGACACTAACACTTACCATTCTTTGGATTATCAGCAGTTGGCACAAGGGTATAAATCAGTTCTCCACTCGGAGAGTTTTGTCTCTCCTGTAGTCTGGCTTCTAGAAGGTCTGTAGAGATTTTCAGCATCTTTCCCTTGGGGACCTGAGCCCCAGTGTTGGATAGGAGAACAGGGAGGTGGATCAACTGCAAACAGAAAATTGAAATGGTTATCTTCAAGTGAAATCTGTGGTTATGGATTATAATTTTCACATTCTTATGGGGGTTTTTTAAATCGTTTTCACGTTCACTCAAGACGAACAAAATATAACAGTATGCCAACTGGTGGGCAGATCATTTTCATGTTTTATTTTTGCTTTTTGCTTCTTTTTTTTTTCAGAATTTTCCAATTTCCTTTTTTTTTCAAGTTTCAGTGCAGAAAACATGGATTCTTTATTCAAGCACATTTCAAATTATTGTAATTATGTCCTAAATGAGATGAATTTTATTTATTTCCAGTCCGAGGCCAGGTGTTGTGCTCACCTGTGACTGAATCTTTACAGTGAGAATAAAATTCAGTTGATAGAAGCCGTCTGTGCCTAGAAGCCTAGCCATGTCTACTGTATCAGAGTTGTTGCCATGGTGACTGTAAACTATAGCCTCAGATTTCACTTCAGCCACGGTGAATTCATTCACAATTTTTCCCTTTTCTCTATTGAAAAAGTGGCCATGGGCTGGACCTGTGGAAGAGAGATTAATTATAAGTAAATAAAAGGCAAAGTAGGTAGGTAAAGTTCCTTCAAGGCCAATGAGACCCATAGAGCCGGAGCTTATTCCAGTTTCAGTAGCGTGAAGTGGAACAGATGAATTAACTTCATCTTCTAGACAGCAGTCTGTCGTAGGTTTACTTCTCCAGCAGAATCTGCCAGCACCCAATTCGCACCCGGGTGGGGAGAGGAAAAATAGTGTAAAGTGTCTTTCCGAAGGACACAACATGGTGATCTCCCGGATTCGAACCTTGGCCGTTAGGATTAGGAGTCCAACGCTCTAACCTTTGGCCACTGTGCCCCAAAAGACAGAGTGCCTTATAGCAAAGAATTTTGTTTTTGTTTTTGTTTTTTCTTTGTGATGCAAATGAACAGTGTTATGATAAATTTCATTTTGAGCTTTTAGAATAACAGCTTGTAGAAAAACAAAATATTACAGAAAGCTATATAGGCCCTTATATTCTCTCCTTAAAAAGAAAATAAAACTATAAAAGAACAACGTCTTGTTCTATTTACTGACAATGCATGTAACACTTTTCTTTGCTCATTTATGTCTCCATGTTTAAATTGATGAGAAGTATTATTATGAGGAAATAACATTTTGGAAGTATTTTACATCAAACCAACTGTGTTCATATAACTCGAGAGCAACTTAGACCTCAAAATGTTTCAAACACATGTTGTATAACTCTCACTAATAAAAAATAGAACATAATGCAAAAACAGAAGGACCTAAGAACTCAAGACAGTAAAATAATAAAGAACACAATAAAAAAGAAATCACCATTCAAAGAAACAATCTTGATTGAAGAATCATCCACAGCACTTTTCAAGTCCAAGACCTGAGAGGTCAGACCTGTATCTGACCCAGCTTTGGACAATAAGGGCTTGTTGGTGGTCAAGCGCAGTTCCTCCTTTGGCTGGACGATGACAGGGACAGGAACAGGCCCACTATGCAACATTCCATCATAAGCAGAGAAAACCAGGCCACCTGTGAGAATAAACACAACAGAGTTATTCCTTTCATGAGCTATCATTAACTTAGCTAAGTCATTTCTTCTTTTTTTCCTTTCTCTTCTTTTCCTCTTTCTTTGTCTCTTCATGTAGATCTAATTGTTGTGGTTTGTGTTTCGCTTCAGAGACAGTAATTGTCAAAACATCTAGGTTTTGTTTTGTTTTGTGGCGTTCTTATTTTTAGAAGCTTTCTCCTTTACTGTTTCCTTTTTGACTTATTAACTTTGACTGAATCAGTCCAGCAAGACATTGTCACTTAATGTCGGGGGTCAGTTATCAATAGGACTTACTACCCCATAAGTTCACATGATGAAAAAAAAAAATGCAAAACAAAATTTAGAAACTTAACATTGCATTATTTCATTATTCTGCAACAGAAACACGATTTTATGACAAGGTAGAGATCATCAAAGGAAATTATTCACATTGGTCAGACTTTCTGCTCAGAGAAATCTTGTCCTTAACTTTAACATGCAATCCAGGTTCATAATGATCAAGAGGTGGTGTAATATAGGCCTACAGTCTTGTACAGTTGTAGACTTACACACAAAAGAAACAATTTGCATAACATAACTTTAAGATACTGCATAAATTATCTATGTTTATATTACTGTGAAACTAGGTTCTTCTCATTTCATGAATAAAAGTGACAGGAAAAAAAATTAAACGTAAATAGCTTGGGTGAATTTTCAGTGAGAATAATATATTTGTGAAAATTGAATCGGGTGTTCCATGGGAGGATTGTCAGACTCAGTCACCATCATCATCATCATTGCCCCTGACCCCTATCAGGGTATAGGCCACACACAAGGGATTTCCATTTCATTCTGTCCCGGGATAATTTTGCCAGTTCTGACCATGTTTGTCACGTTCCTTCTTTCAGACCCAAGAGGGTTAATCACAAATTTTTGTTTGTTAAAGTGGATCAACTGATGATTTTCTCAAACAGATAAGCATGTAAATACTTTCATATTATGACATTAATATCAATGACCATTTCTGAGCTCTATGGAAAACATTTGAATCAATGAAATATTCCAGTTCCCTTTTTGCCCTGACTATGCTCCACAAGGAGCCAAGAGGGTTAAGTCAAGTAAGTCATTTTACTAATACATTTTTATAATACATACAAGGACACCGTAGTTGCTGCCCAGATTCCAACCCAAGACTCATGGATCAGGACCCGCACCATCACAATCACACAAAGTAAAGTTCCTTTAAGGCCTAAGAGGCCCATAGAGCTGGAGCTTATTATAGTTTCAGTAGCGTGAAGCAGAACAGATTATTTTTACATCATTTCTAGACAGGATGCTAGTCTGTCGTAGGTTTACTTCCCCAACAGAATATGCTGGTACCCAATTCACCTGGGAAAAATAGTGTAAAGTGTCTTTCCCAAGACACAACATGGTCACCTCCCGGATTCGAACCTGGACCCTTAAATTAGGAGCCCAACACTCTAACCATTCGACCCCCGCACACCACAAGCACACAAAGTAAACTTGTAAAGTTTGTCATACACAGGAAAAAGAACTGACCTGTGAAAACACTGGAGCCTCCACACATGAAGCGCACTTTGCCCAGGTGCAATTCTTCAAGTGAAACTGAATCTCCGTTGTTCAGCAAAGAATTGCCTCGTCCATCGACTTTTATCAGCTGACCTGCATAAATTATCAACAGTGAATAAAGATTCTTTTTCATTGTTGTGTGATAACACTTAATAAATGCTCTTGTGTAACGTTTTATCTTAGCAGAATGACCGAACTAATGTATCAACACATTCTTTAGCAGAATGACTGAACTAATGTATCAACATATTCTTTAGCAGAATGACTGAACTAATGTATCAACATATTCTTTAGCAGAATGACTGAACTAATGTATCAACACATTCTTTAGCAGAATGACTGAACTAATGTATCAACACATTCTTTGACATGATTAATTTCGAGTGAAAACCCTTTCTTGACAAAGTCACTGCTATCATGTCCTATTTAATTTTAATTTTTTCAAAATAAAATGATTAAACAATAAGTAGCAATGATATTATAATATATTACTCTCAATGAAAGTCTTAGTATTATCCAACATTGCAAAAGAGCAATTTAACACAAAGATACACTTTATTTCAACTCTTAGACATTAATTTGCCCCAAGTTTCAGGTTACTACAATGAAAAAAACATGAGGCCCATAGAGCCAGAGCTTATCCTGGTTTCAGAAGTGTAAAGTGGAACAGATGAATTAACTTCATTTCCTAGACAGGACCCTTGTCTGTCGTAGGTTTATTTCCCCAGCAGAATATGCCGGTACCCAATTCTCACTTGGGTAGGGAGAGGAAAATGGTGTCGAGTGTCTTTCCCAAGGACACAACACGGCCACCTCCTGGATTCAAACCCCGGATACTTTGATTAGGAGTCCAAAACTCTAACCATTCGGCCATTGCGCCATCTTTTACTACAATATCCTTAGTGTAAAAGTGAACAAAGACATACCATAATCAGGAACTTCCACCACTTCAAGCAGGAGATAGGTCGGCTTCGTGTCTGGATCAGTAATGTGAATCACAGAGAGATCCACGTCGGACATGCTTCCCTCTGTCACTCTCAGGGAGTCAAGAACTTCCAGCACAGGTGGAAACATGTTGGCTGGAAACAAACAAACAAAAAATTTGTTCTTCAACTTGTCTTGAGCTGGACACTTTAAAACTTTTATGATCCCTTAGTTAAATTTTGTTTGGTTCATTAAATTGTATAATATTTCCACGTACTATCAAAATCTTACTTGATGCATGAAGCAGGTCAAGATTTTAATTCAGTGATTTCACACCATAGCAATAAGTTTCTATTTATAACCTTTTTCACATAAATTTCATCAGACACATATTTTATTAACTTTTACTACAAGTGCATGACATATATTTAGCAAATTAATAAACATTTATGCATTGCACATAGCAATTATCTACGGATAAGAAAGAAATTATCGCACAAGAAAACTGTAAATCAACTAAACTTACTGAAATAGCCTACATGTTCATATGTTTACTATTGCTCACTAAACATGACTTTCTCAAACATACTCAAAATCCTGTATGTACCTTCATCAAAATATGAGGCGTCCAGGGGGAAAACAGGCATAGTCTCAGAGAATTGAGTTTCTAAGTTTGAAGACTCATACCTTAACTTGTGTTTGATTTAGGCCTTATAGCTTCTTCCATCCTGATGAACAGCCATTCTAGGTCTCTGTTACAAAAAAATGAAGCTTGTCATAGACCTTAATACTGAATACACCCTATTTTCCTCATGTCACATTTTTGTGACTATACTTGTTTTTCCCCTGGACTCCTCAAATACTTTTTCACCTAGACTTACCTTCACACAGTCTCTCCTTCAACCTTGGAATGAATCCATCCCCACAGGAGGTAACACACTGGCCAGCCTGGAGCAGGGTGCGACTGTCACAGGATGAGCAACTGTCTCCAGAAGAACATTGAAGACAGTGTGTGGGGCATTCTGTTGAAGGAAGAAGAACATTGAAGACAGTGTGTGGGTCATTCTGTTGAAGGAAGAAGAACATTGAAGACAGTGTGTGGGGCATTCTGTTGAAGGAAGAAGAACATTGAAGACAGTGTGTGGGGCATTCTGTTGAAGGAAGAAGAACATTGAAGGCAGTGTGTGGGGCATTCTGTTGAAGGAAGAAGAACATTGAAGACAGTGTGTGGGACATTCTGTTGAAGGAAGAAGAGCCTCTTGTGTGAGTATTCAACACAACAAAAGTTATGTAAATTTAGAAGCATTTTCGTCATGGGAAATCAAAGGAGCATTTCATGCAAATACAATTAAAGTACCAAGGCAGTTTTACTGTGATACTAAAAGTTTGAATAATCATAGTTTACTCTGTTAGCTTCAGCATCAGCAAAAGTGATGAAGATAAAGTTAAGAAAGATCATCTGTTTATGAGTCCTAAAAACAAAAAAAGCTTTTAATAAAGAAAGCATTTTTCTACATTTCACTACATATCCCAGAAAAGTTTAATTTTTTCGTCATCAATAGGAGAAGAAAGCAAACAAAGCTGATGTTTCTAAAATGCAATCTACTGAACACATGCAAAGCAAGACTCAGCCTTTCACAGACATTAAAACATTACAAAAAGAAAATTATTTAACAAGACGAAAAATCTACATTCCTTCATGAAATTCTTCTGACTTTTACTGTTATGTCAAATTCTAATTAACCCTCTCATTGCCCAATTTACTGGTCAACAAAAAGAAACATGAATAATATTACTTCGCTGGATCCTAATTTTAGTTTTCAATACATGTATTAATGAACATAACACCTACTTCTTTTCCACACTAACATGAACAAAAAGAACTTTGAAACGGGTCTTTCTACAATCACCTTTTTCTCACTATTTCATTAAAATAAACAACAACGTTTTTTAGCTAGGATTCTGTGACAGATAGTTGGCAGTGAAAGGGTTAATGTGAGTATATATAACTATATGATAGCTCAGTATGTTCTTTACAACGTTGTTCAGACAGTATTACTTTTTCATCATAATTTATTTCTCTTACTTGCACAAACACCACCATCTGCTGTAAACTTCCTGGGACCACAGTTGAGAACACACTGACCATTGGTCAGCAGGAAGGGCAAGTGACACTTGGTACAGTGGGCTGGCCCGTCACACACTTCACACTTGTCGTCACAAGCTGCGAGAAATACAAGAGAAAATAGCCTCTTATATAGTATTAAGGAGCACCAAAATGAAAAGAGAGCCTTGTATATATAGTAAATATTAAGAAGCACCAATGAATGAAAAGGCAGAACTTTTTTTTAGACTGAGCAACAAGCACAAGTGGCATCTACCCAAAGTTTCAACACTTGAAGGCCAATGTCTAATGTTCTAATACTTTTTATTTTATGATAATTTTTTTGCTTCATTTTTTGCATTCCTAAATTTTAATATAGATTAGATCTATATAATAGGTGGTTTTAACACGTCCGAAGGCCCTTCTACTATCATAAGAAATAGAACTTGAATGTGATGAAATAATCTTACCAAATAATAAGAACATGGTGAAAAGAAAGGAAACATGAATTTAACGAAATTTGAATCTTACTTACTTCATCTGTCCCCAACTCTACCTTTCAGTGTATGGGTTTGTTTTAATGCTCCAGGCCACCCTGTCCTGACATTTCCTACTTCCTTCAATGAAGGTTAGATTTCTTTCTTTCAAAGCATCTTTTATCTCCTCTTCCCATTTTCTCCTTGATCTGCCCTTTGGTCTTTTGCCTTGTGTTTTATCATGATATATTGACTTAGCTATTCTGTTGTCATCCATTCTGTTTACATGTGCCTATCTTAGTTTTAATGTCTTTTGTTTGGTCTCTTATTATAATAGCATTTTTGATTTTGTCTCTGATTATGTTGGATGCACGGAGATAAAATCCATCTTGCAATCGATATGCCAGAGAAGTGTGACTGAGGCCCTTTTCTCACACAGGAAGCTTACCAGGACTCAGAAAAATACTTAGACAAAAGAAGTAAGAGAATAATCGGTGAGGAAATCAATTTGTAAAGCAGAGAGAGAGAGAGAGAGGTGTTTTACAAAATATATCATATACTGTGTGCAAAGGGAGAAAAAAAGAAATGATAGTAAACAAACATGAAACACTTTTATTTTATTTTATTTTATCCCCCTCTCCCTTTCACCTGTTTTTCTTCCTCCTCCTATAAAAGCTTTTCTCTGCACACATTTTTTCTTTAAAAAAAAAAGGAAAAAGGCACTGTTTACCATTAACTTCATGGTATCACTTCTGCTGGAAAAAACAAAATAGCTTTCTGAGCATTAATTTTGATTCTGCTTCTTCGTCTTTTTTTTTTATAGTGACCATAAAAGGAGTAAGTCGAATAGCCTTGAGCTAACTTTCTGTGGTGGTGACAGCCTGGGATGCTGACATGGAGCAAACAGTAATGATGGCGGATGAGGAGACTCCAGAGGTTGGTCCTAATGACATTGTCATCCACCTTGTCAACCCATACAAGTGTGGAATGTGTGAACTGGAGTTTCTGGAGAAAGCCGTTTTCAAGGTCAGTGAGATTGACAGTATAGCTTTGTGTGTATTTGGAGTTTTTGGCAGTTTAGTTTGAAACTAAACACTAGGGCCCTGCAGCATTAGGTTGAGATAGGAGCTGCCTTGGTGGGGGTTAAAATTAAATAGGCCCACATAACAGATGGGAGCTGCATGGGTGGGGGTTAAAATTAAATAGGCCCACATAACAGATGGGAGCTGCATGGGTGGGGGTTATATATAGGCCCACATAACAGATGGGAGCTGCATGGGTGGGGGTTATATATAGGCCCACATAACAGATGGTAGAATAACCTAGTCAGACATGAATTCTTTGGTTTACTCACCAACAAGTTTCAGCTTCTTTTCTTACTTACATGATTGTTTAGAAAAAGGGATTCCTATTGGGCGATCGCGCGAGGCAAAAAAATCTGCCCAGTCCTCGGGGGGACGTATAAAAGTGAAGTAGTGTAGGGAACAAATGGAACAATCTGTCTATCCAAGGGATGTTGATTCTGTTGGATACAGAGTATCAGGCCAGTCAAGTGTGGCAGTCGTGTGTTATCTTATTTCTAACAAAGGCAGTTTTACAGCGTCACGAGTTTACCTCAGATTGTCTTCATACCAGATCCTTATCCCTGACACTGTCAGTAGCGGCTTCCTACTGCAGGGACTGATCGCCTGTGCTGAGAGTATGGGAACATAAATTTACTTGCAGTGCCATCTAATTGTGGTTTATTGAATCAATTTTCTCTTTTATAATAATTTTTGTCCCACTTAAAGCAACTACATGTATGTTTGTTCTATGATTTCTTATGCCAAATGGATGAGGTTGTCTTATTAGTTATTTTGATTAGAGAATCATTCACAGCTACTGTGTTTATATCAAGATTTTGACGTCAGTTGTATTCAGAGAATCATTCACAGCTACTGTGTTTATATCAAGATTTTGACTTCAGTTGTATTCAGAGAACCATTCACAGCTACTGTGTTTATATCAAGATTTTTATCTTCTTCCAGAATACTAGATGCTTGGAAAAAATATTTTTCGTAATTTTTTAAAGTGGGTAACTCGGTCTTTGTGATTGCGAAGTCTTTGACGAACAGGTTGCGTAATTTTGCTCATTTCTTTCTTTCTACCGGTACTACATGCGTTGTCTTTGCGTTGAAACCACGTGGTTTGTCTTTTTGAATAGAGTCATTCCTCTAGTTTGGTAATCTAAAACACATAATTCTTCTTTGTTCTCAGAAATTTGTACTTTGGCAAAAGTAGCCATGACACTTTTTTGGGGGGAACTTTCGTGCGTCAAATATGTTATATTATGACTGAACTAAAAACCATAATAACTTGAAAACAAACAAAATCAAATCTTCATTTTATGTTTTTTTGATCTCTTTATTACATTTTCAACACACAGCAAAAAACAAATGGTTTTGTAAATTTGTTTATTAAAAAAAATATCAAGCAGTAAAGTTTAAGTTATGTTTGACATCACATTTTGTGAAACCTGCCATTTATATTATTAACGTGTGCCTCTGCTTAAGATGAAACAAATATATTACAAGATGGATGTTCAAGCCTCTTTTTCTTTTGGCATCAGGAGCACATCTTCACCCACCTGGAGCAGATCAAACAAGAACGGCCGAGTTCCCAGATTGTAGTGACCGTCAGCCTGCCTCCGGAGACCCCAGGAGGGGTGACCGTCACAAGGGACATCCTTCAATTGGGAGAGGATGGCTCCATCAAACAGGTCCTCCAGGTAACCACCTGTTCCACACTTAACGCAGCAGCACGACACTTGTCAGTTGTAAACCTTTGACTTAGGGACAATGAAATGTGCAGTAAGTGACAAGACTAGTCAGTTCTGGATGGATGGGAGGATGTGTGGATGGATGGGAGGATGGATGGATGGATGCGTGGATGTGAAGACTTGACCAGTGAAGTTTGAGAATAAAAACAATGGTTTGAACAATGTGTGTCTTTGCCAGATGCAAAATGGCTACTGGATATTCTGATGGGGAAGTCAACTTGTTTTCAGGGGGTGATCTAGTATCCTACACGACGCACTCTTCACACGCTTCATGCTGTTCTGGTTCTTTGGGCCTTATCCCAGTGTGACTAAGCAAACACGAAGATTACACAGTAAGTTATTTTGGGAATGGGACAAGATTACACAGTAAGTTATTTTGGGAATGGGACAAGATTACACAGTAAGTTATTTTGGGAATGGGACAAGGAAAACAAATTTGTATTTTCTTTTTAAAGGAATCTGTGTGTGTTATTCATCAAGTGTCACCTCTCTTTTCTTCCCCAGCCTACCAACTTGACACTGAACCAAGTGTCACCTCTAAGGGAGCTGGAGGAAGCAGGCGTGATTAAACTAGACCCACCCAAGGCAAAGGATGCATCAGTTCCGGGAATTCCCGTGCTGAAACCGTCTGTGCCCAAAGTGAGAGGAGTTGCTCCCCTTGTGTCTGATATCCCTACAGAGGACGCTGGCCTGGGGGTGATGGGGGTGCTAGACGCCACAGGATCGGGGATAGAAGCTTTTGTGAAGGAGGAAACAGAAGGTCTGGAAGGGGATGTTTCAGAGATTTTAGAAAATAAAGATGGTTCCTACAGTTTGGCTGTGAAGGGAGGGCCTTTTGATGAAGTGCAGCACATTCAGATCCTCCGTCCTGACGGCACCAAAGGAGACATGATGCTGGAACTGACTAACATACACAACAGGAGGAGAGGGACAAGGGTGGCTCATCGCTCTAACGAGTGCGACATCTGCGGCAAAGTGCTTTCTAGCTCCACAAATCTCATTCGCCACAAGATGTATCACAGCTCTGCACGTCCATTTGTCTGCGACGTGTGTGGGAAAGGCTTTAAGGATGTAAGCAATCTGAAAAAACACACCATGATACACAAGAGGATCTATCCATGCTATCTCTGCAAGAAGTCTTTCCTTCGTAAGTCTTTGTTGGCCTTGCACTTGAAGCGCCATCAGGAACGAACATGCGTTGTCAAAAGCGGAAATTCCTCCAAGGAGGTGACCATGAGGACCTTCCTAGAAAAAGACGGGACTCGAGTGGAAGAGATGAGCATGACTGCCTTAGCCGGAGCCACTTTTGAATACAAGAATCGAATTGTCAAGGCTGACCCGGATGATGTGAGGAATTCCCAAAAGAGTAAGGAGAAAGATCTGAAGCCTGAAAATGTCAACGCAGCCACATGCACGACAGACGCAGCAGACATGGCAGACGTAGCAGATGCCTCTTCAGTGGAGGCGGTAAAAAATTCTGATGAGCGAGATGAAAGCCAAAAGCCGATGTTTACTGTGACGTATGAGGGCCTGCAGGAGGCATCGCTCGAGGAGGAACAGAAGGAGGAGAATAGCAAAACGTTGACTGCTGATGAGAATGATGTGGAGGAAGATGAGGAAAGTATCACTGTCCCTGATGTGGCCCAGGACTTTGTGAAAGTCTACCAATGTGGCCACTGTGGGAAGAGGACGGTGCAGCGTGGCAACATGATGAGGCACCTGATTCACCATCTGAAGGAGAAGCCGTACAAGTGTGATGTGTGCCCCAAGCAGTTTGTTGATAAAGGAGAGCTGGTGAAGCACAAGAAGACCCATACTAAGCCCTACCGCTGCCATCAGTGCAATGGAGCCTTTGCCCACAACGTGCAGCTGGTCAAGCACCTGCAGACTGAGTGCCTGGGCAACTCGGAACAGTTAAACTACTCTGTCCTGGCTGACGGCAAGACGTACAAATGTGATGTTTGTCGAATTGAGATGAAGAGATTAGGCAACATGATCAAGCATGTTGGAACTCACAGCATCTCAATCCGACGCGCTGCAGTGAAGAAGATACCGAGCCATTTACCCAAGAAAACCATGGAGTCTAAATCGTCTGGTGGCGAGGACTTTCAACCATCTGCATCCTATTATTATGATGCACAACAGAAAATTTTTATTTGCAATTTTTGTTCCAAGAGGTTTAACCAAAAGGCAAATGTGCACAGGCATATCCGGGTTCATACCAAGGAGCGACCGTATCAGTGCACGGACTGCGACCGCTGGTTTCCTTGTGCCACCACTCTGAAGAGACACGCTCTTGTCCACCTGAAACCCTTCAAGTGCGATCGATGCAGTGCCGTTTTCTCACGCAAGCTATTTTTAGAAACCCATAAGCGTCGACACGATGAAAAGGAGCGAGATGAAGACACAGCAGATTACGGGGTGCTGAAAGACAAGTCGGGTTATTATTGCAAGCACTGTAACAAAGAGCTGTTCAAGAAGTACAGAATGATGAGTCATGTGCGCCAGCATGTCAGCAAGCGTCCCTTTGAGTGCCCAGACTGCAATAA
This sequence comes from Bullina lineata, assembly GCA_039654405.1. Classification (NCBI taxonomy): domain Eukaryota; kingdom Metazoa; phylum Mollusca; class Gastropoda; family Bullinidae; genus Bullina; species Bullina lineata. Next base: position 1,600 of record JBDFRD010032095.1, on the reverse strand, counting down.
ATGCTTCAGCTGTAAGTACATGATGCTCAAACACAGGAAAGCAGCCCATGCAAAGCCGTTTCCCTGTGATCAGTGTGGACAGACCTTTACTCGCCAGTTCTTCCTGCTCAACCACAAGAAAAAGATGCATGGTGACAGTGAGTACACAGATCTCAACTACGAGTACAGTCAGTTCAAGGCAGTGGGCAGTCAGCTGCAGCCACGCAGATCCGGAAATGACTCGCTGAAGGAAAGTGAGGAGAAAATGTACTACTGTTCTATCTGTGAAGCTCCCTTTAACCGACTGGTGATTCAGCTCAACCACGAGAGGAAGTGTCAGCAGGAGAGTAAAGTGATGACGCGATTGCCAGATGGTAAAGGCTACCAGTGTAAACTCTGTGGAAAAATTGCCACACTCAAACACAATCTTATGGTCCACATTCGGAAGAACCACAGCGTTTCCATTTCAGATTTGAGTGGGGATATAGTTGTTCACGAGGAAGGGAAAGGCTCCTTGGGAAATACTGCCTCAGACCTGGCTGACGATGAGAAACCCTCCGATGTTGAGAAGACGAAAGAGAAGAAAATCAGTTCTGCTAAGAAGTCAAATTCAGACATATCAGAATCGGAGTTGGTTGATGATGATGATGATGATGTGGATGATGCGTTTGTATTGAAGGAAGAAAATGATGCCGAAGAGGAAGAAGAGGAGGACCCACGTATCGCTCGTACTCCAGGTGGCTATGCATGTCTCGCCTGCCGGCAAAAGTTCAAAGACAGAGCAACCCTCATGCCTCACTTGGAAACTCACAAATCTGAAGAAACAAAGTTATCTGTGACAGAGACTAAGAAAAAGAGAGAAACAGGTGGCGGAGTGAATCCCAGTAGACAAGGCCAAACGGATTCATTTGCACCATCAGAGTTGGAGCACCAAGCCAAGAAGGTCTTGGCTACTTCTGCCAAACGTACAAGCATAGGTCGAGGTAAGGCCAGAGCAGGGAGTTCTCCCAAATCTACCCCATCACCTTCCAGGTCTCCTCGATCAGTTCACTCGTTCCTGGCATCCAAACATGCAGGAGGGCAAGGATTGGAAGAAGAGTCGACGTCTCCAAGAAGCATGAGCAGGCCTGCCAGAACCCAGAAAATCCCGTCTCGGTTTTTGGAGTAACCCATATGGAATACAGAAAATGTTACAATACATAACAATGATGGTTTCTTATCTGAGACATATAGATACATGTACTTTATTTGCTCATTTTACTCACTTAAATGAATGTAGCTACAGTACAGTACAACTTGGACAGAGCCAAATTGCAGAAACTGAGCTATTTTTGTCCTCCTCCTATCCAAGTTTTTATTATAAAAATGAACAGGTTCGAATTCAGGCAAATATCCAAAATTAGAACAAGTCATTATCCAAGAATTTGAATTTGAAGGATGACAAATACAGTGGAGTCCGCCTAAAGTGAGCACGCATTATTTGAACAATCGGTTAAAATGAACGATATTCTGTGGTCCCGATTGAAACGCTATTTGTTTAAGTAAAAAAAATAGTGGATAAAATGAACCGGTTTCATGGGGAAATCGGATAAAGTGAACGCCCAAAATGAGTGAAAGCGAA